>APFE030258515.1:0-18858 GCA_000404065.3 Pinus taeda
AGATAGATAGATAAAATGGGGTCAACAATAAAATATGGGGCTTAGGCCCATTAAACAAATAACAAAAATACTAAAAGGAGTTAAGAACGAATTGGGTGATAAAATACATAAAAACATGAAGGATCAAGAAAATAAACTCTAATGAAGAAAAAATCAACAACGAATACTATAAAAAGGATGCCAATACCTACATAGATTAACAAAAAAAAAAAACTAGGAGGACAAGACACGGACCCAACTTCTACTAATATTCCAACCATCATCTCTATTCAAATTATTGGGTTTTTTTCAATTTCTGGGGCCTCACTCAATTTTCGATGATGAAATTGACCAACCTTAGTAATGACTTGGGCCTCCTCAATGCATATGTGATGCTTAGATTTATCTGCATGCTCCACCAAAGAAGAGGAGCAGGTCCTACCATGCTTGATGTCAACAGCATGCTCATGAACCCTTTGATTAATCGAGCATCCAGTCTCACCAATGTGGGGAGTCCTACAAGAGCATGGGATAACATAAACACCCTTCATATTCTTGGGGTCCACTAGGTCTTTTACATATCTAAAGGAGCTCTGTATGGTCTTTAAAGGCCAAAAGGTTGAGGCCACCTTATGCTTCCTTAGGATCCTTGCAATCTTGTTAGTGGTCCCTTGGATAAAAGGAAGATGAACACTAGAAAATCGATCCTTGGTATATTTCTTAGTACTAGGACCTTTTTCAGCTCTGAGGAAAGCATTAGGACATTGGTGTCCCCATTATTAAATAAATCACTTAGGAGATGTTCTTTCTCTTCCTTTAGATGGTTCGCATCAGAAACCTAAAGCTCTAGTTGCTAAGGTGTTGAGAACACCAAGCTTTTGAGCTGGGAAATGATGAGAATTACCATGAAGATATTGTTTTGTATGAGTTTTATTACGATATACCTGATGAGAGAAAGAGTCATTATCATTCCTTGAGAGGATGATGAAAATGAGATTTTGGGGTAGCCCAAAATCCCACTTTCTTTTTAAATTCTCGATCCTGCACCTGTGGTTTATACCCACGAAGCCTCGACAGAAGCATCTTAAAACGTTAAAGCAGAGATCTTCTTAATCTAAAATAAATCTTTATTCATCACAGTTCCTATCCATTTGGAAAAAAAAAAGGGGAAAAAGATAGCATGACCCGTTTATGAGCGCTGGAGATATTTTTTTAGAACTCATATAATGTTCAACATTAAATGGTTCATGGCAGCTCGAAGCACTTGCAGATATGGCTCCGCTCGTATCACTATTCGACCCACGCAACTCACAAGGAAACTCATTAACTGTATCGAATATCTATTGCAGGTGGTCATCGAAACCGTGAAGTTCCAAAACTCTTAATATGGCCAATGAAATGGTAAAAAAGTCAAAATAATTCACGCTGGACACTTTCTTCGTTACTGCCATCAATAATTAATCTGCGTTCACAGAAACGCTGACAGATAACATAGGTTAGGATCACAGTCAACACCAGATTTTCTTTGATCTTCATTTGAGCTGTTCTCATCCATAGTTCCTTCCGAAATTATTAATTCAGCTGAAATATCTTGGCGATTTGTCGGCAGAGTACTTTTAGATAATCAAACTTTATGGAGTTTGGGATTCAGATCACACAGTACTTATAAAAATCCAGAGATACACAACACAATTACTATACATATAGCCCACGCACAAAATCTATAAAACGCACATAATCATACACAACATACACTACAACACGATTATATATATTATATAGAACAATTACAAAATTAAGGCATTTCAGCCTTAAAACAAGCTCGCCTTCGGTTACATCCTGGTCACACACATTATATCACTATTCTTATTACATTTATATAAGAAGTCGGAAGGACTGATCTGATTTTTCTCCACAAAAACTCTCCAAAAAGCTTGCATGGCTGTTAACAATAGAAAGTCTATCAAGACTTATCCATTCTCTTTCATTTTTCTTTAACTGCTTTAAATCGCTTTAACTCTATTTTAAAGTTGATTTTCTTATTTTTTCCTTTCGATCCAGCTTTGTTGTCCACGTGTGCTTCGCTCTGCTTTGTTGCTGGTTGCTCCTGCATCAAATTCCCGAGGCACAAAAATTTATGACCTCCTGGTCATATGCTTCTCCTGGTCTTTAGCATTTTTATCCACTGCATTCCTTCACTGCAACCAACCTCTGCAGTAACAGCCTCCTCTGTTACACGATACCTCACTAAGCCCTCCGCACTCGGTCTTTTGGAATCCTTCTCTAGGTTGTTGCAAATCTTCTCACCTTCCATTGCTGCCATCTGCACAATAGCAAGACCATAAACTCTCCATCTTTAACACACTGTACCTCGTTCCGCAGAATCTTGTACTGCTCTGATACCACCTGATGAAAATGAGATTTTGGGGTAGCCCAAAATCCCACTTTCTTTTTAAATTCTCGATCATGCACCTGTGGTTTATACCCACGAAGCCTCGACAGAAGCATCTTAAAACGTTAAAGCAGAGATCTTCTTAATCTAAAATAAATCTTTATTCATCACAGTTCCTATCCATTTGGAAAAAAAAAAGGGGAAAAAGATAGCATGACCC
The DNA here is from genome assembly GCA_000404065.3 of Pinus taeda. Taxonomy (NCBI): domain Eukaryota; kingdom Viridiplantae; phylum Streptophyta; class Pinopsida; order Pinales; family Pinaceae; genus Pinus; species Pinus taeda. Next base: position 2,592 of record APFE030258515.1, read on the forward strand.
GTTTATGAGCGCTGGAGATATTTTTTTAGAACTCATATAATGTTCAACATTAAATGGTTCATGGCAGCTCGAAGCACTTGCAGATATGGCTCCGCTCGTATCACTATTCGACCCACGCAACTCACAAGGAAACTCATTAACTGTATCGAATATCTATTGCAGGTGGTCATCGAAACCGTGAAGTTCCAAAACTCTTAATATGGCCAATGAAATGGTAAAAAAGTCAAAATAATTCACGCTGGACACTTTCTTCGTTACTGCCATCAATAATTAATCTGCGTTCACAGAAACGCTGACAGATAACATAGGTTAGGATCACAGTCAACACCAGATTTTCTTTGATCTTCATTTGAGCTGTTCTCATCCATAGTTCCTTCCGAAATTATTAATTTAGCTGAAATATCTTGGCGATTTGTCGGCAGAGTACTTTCAGATAATCAAACTTTATGGAGTTTGGGATTCAGATCACACAGTACTTATAAAAATCCAGAGATACACAACACAATTACTATACAGATAGCCCATGCACAAAATCTATAAAACGCACATAATCATACACAACATACACTACAACACGATTATATATATTATATAGAACAATTACAAAATTAAGGCATTTCAGCCTTAAAACAAGCTCGCCTTCGGTTACATCCTGGTCACACACATTATATCACTATTCTTATTACATTTATATAAGAAGTCGGAAGGACTGATCTGATTTTTCTCCACAAAAACTCTCCAAAAAGCTTGCATGGCTGTTAACAATAGAAAGTCTATCAAGACTTATCCATTCTCTTTCATTTTTCTTTAACTGCTTTAAATCTCTTTAACTCTATTTTAAAGTTGATTTTCTTATTTTTTCCTTTCGATCCAGCTTTGCTGTCCACGTGTGCTTCGCTCTGCTTTGTTGCTGGTTGCTCCTGCATCAGAGGAGGACGTCAACGAAGGGAAGACTACCATTACATTCAAATTCCAAGGTGAACTTTATAGAACTAGATGGATTGTTAAGATGGAGGAAAAATAGTTCCAAACCATGGGACCAAATGACAAAAGTGTCATCCACAAACTTCTTCCACAACTTAGGTAGAAGATGAGAAGAGGCTAAGGCCTTTGATTCAAAATCCTCCATGAACAGATTAGCTACCACAGGGGAGAGGGGGGAACCCATGGCGACACCGCACGTTTTCTCATAGAACTCCCCATCGAATGAAAAGAAAGTAGAAGTAAGACAAATACCAACTAAATAAGCCGTATCAGGATCTGTGATGCACTTGATGACTTCGATGGCCTCGTTGATAGGGATATTAGTGTAGTGAGAGACCACATCGAAGCTCACAAGCTTGTCATCTAGATCAAGCTTGAAACTCTTTAACTCATTAACAAACAATGTAGAGTCCTTGACGAAGGGTTTTGTATGGCCAACAAGCGGCTTAAGCTTTTGGGCTAATTATTTAGAAAGAAGATAAGTTTCCCCTCCTATCGTGTTGACAATGGGTCTCAGAGGAGCCCCTTCCTTATGAATATTTGGCAAACCATAGATTTTGGGGGTAAGAGGGAAACTTTCAATAAGCTTATGAATGAATGAGCTGACCGAGCTACTAGCCTTTATAGCAAGAGCCACACTTTTGGAAATCTTCTTGAGAGCATCCTTGTTGAGTTTCCTGTAGCTCCTGCTATTATGGAGGTGGTCCAACATCATACAATGTTAATAATATTTATCAAGAATAACCACAACACCACCTTTGTCGGCTTTGAGAACAACAATATTCTTATTATCGTTTAACGATTTGAGAGCATCAAACTCAGGTTTTCTTATGTTATCCTTGGGGGGCTTTGCCTTTCTAAGGACAACCACATAGTCTTGATGAATGATATCTTTAGTGATGTCTGGTAAATCTCTAATACCATATTCATTGTCATAGATGATATCGTCGACTGAGATCTTTCTAGGAGCAATAGAAAAATTTAAACCTTTCTCCAAAAGACTAAAGACAGGGGGATCAAAAGAAAAGCTAGAGAGGTTGACAACCCTATTACTAGAAGAGGAAAGAAAATTAGAACAACCAATATGATCCAAACTTAGATTTTTATTATCAATCCTATTATTATTACATTTATCGTAATTGAAAACAGAGTCACTAACCTCATTAATAATATTATTATTATTTCATCCAGTGATATTATTATTATTATTCCCCGGATGCGGGTGTCATTCGGGAATTAAATGTCCCTCATGCAAATTAACGAACTCAGGTACCGCCACCTGTAGAGCAGCGTGGCCTCCCAGATCTCTACGTCACGCAGCAGGAATGTAGTAATGAGGGAAGGACACTGCATGATTTTCGCATTTAAGAAGGACGCGCTCCAACGCAGCACGATGATGGTTATAATCATGCCGACCTCTTGTGCTCAATTCACCTCCGGTGTTCAGTCTTCCGGCTCCAGGCTTTGGTTTAAGGTGTGTTGTGATGTTAAGCAAAGGATCGCTATTAGAAGCAAGTTCCAAGCAAGCTATGGTTCTCTTTGGCAGTGTTTCGAATGCGCTAACGCTCTCCACAGAGGGATCAGATCGGTGATTCGGGGTAAGCTGTCTGAGGCTTTTGTTTTCCGAATTGATTGTGCTATTTCTCAGTCTCTTGTCTTCTCCGTTTGTGTTCCCTGGTCTCTGGTTCAATTCGGCCACTCCCCTGCTCCTAGCCCTAGTCTCTTTGGTTTCTTAGTGTCCTCCCCTTCGCTTGTCAAAATGAAATGCCAAAGCAGGCGGAACCGCTCTAGGGGATGCCAAGGCAGCGGCAAGCGACCTTCTGCAAGCCATTCAGCAGACCCTACTCATTCGCCCATTAACCTTACCTCCTCTCGAGAGGATTTGCCTCCCTCGAGCCCTGGTCGCAAGCCTGTTCCTAACAGTGCTTTCCAAACAACGCATTTCGAATTTCAAAGTAACTTGAACAGGCCATTGATTACTGCTCACATTACTATTATTCTCTTGGAAGAAGAAAATCAAATCTCCCCTCTGTCTTGCATTGTGCCCAATCCTTCTCACAGCAGTGAGCACTCCATGGATGAGGGAGATCATGAAATTCGGCAAGTGGGCGAGCTTGGTCAGGAGAACATTCAGCCAATAAGCATCCCTCCTCTGGATGACATTGGCCCAATTGATGTGGAAAGGGACATAGGCACCACCACTCTCGGCCAGGCGAACCCTTTCAATGCGACGGATGGCAATGCGAATCTCAGAATTGGCAGCGCATGTCGAGATGTTGAGAAGACTCATGGGGAGGACACGGAAGCCGATTGACACCTGTGATCATACTTCTCCTTTTAGTCTCTGGTTTTTGCTCAGATGGCTACCTCCAGGCTTTTTGCTCTTGGTTCGGCTCGACTTTGTCAGTCTCAGGTTTTGGCTTCCCTCTGAGGAAGTGTTCGTCCTCTTACCAGATGTCTGCACAGGAACTCTGCTTATCTGTTTCCGATGTATTTCTCTTCTTTCTATCAGTCTATGTCTGGGTCCAATGTCAGTTTGTTAGCACTTTGTAACTGTTATCCCCAGTTTCTTTTTGTAATGGGGCAGTTCTGCAGCGTTGATGGCTCTCGGGCTCTGACCCCTATAGCCTCAACTCCATGTAAAATTATTTTGATTTACAGTTAATAGAATTTAGTCATTGCAGAGAAAAAAAAAGATATTATTATTATTATTACTTAATTGAATATTATTATTAATAGAACCATTTCCACTATTATTGAAACCAACAGAAACCAAAGAAGGTTTAACAGACAACGAACCTGAGGGAATTTGACCCGTGAATACGAGATTGTTCCAGCTTCACCTTCAATGGCAGAAGGGTGAGAAACACCGTCAACCCAAGATCAGAGAGCAGAGATTTGATTAGAATTAATTCTGCTTCTAGAAGGACCACGAAAGCAACTAGACTCATTGGGTTACGAGATGAATTTCTCCGAGAGCTTACTGAACTTCCTGGACTGCTTTACTTTCCATATTTATTCTATACGAGAAGATTTCAAAGTCGAGCATGCTTCGATCTTTGACTATTAAAACCTTAGTTAATTTTAAAAACCATTAAAACTATAAATTTCTATTTTGTTGTATTAGTTATCTAGATTAATTTTATTTGTTTATAGATAATTAAAACCCTAAGTATCTAATTAATAAAGAAGTAAATTATTTGATTAATTTATAATTTTTCTCCCTGAAAATGTTAATTTTTAAAAACTATTGTGACTATAATCTATAGTCACTAGAATAAATTTTACTTTTGTTATGTTGGTTATTGTTAATATTAATCACTAAGACAACTCTTAATTAAGACAGCTATTAACTAAGGAATGGGGAGGAAGAAACGAGTGATACTACACCTCAAAAGATCTAGAGGGATTTATCTGTCTAGTAAGGGGGAGCCAGTTTCCACTAATCTCACTTCCATTGTCCCTATTGAGGTTTTGAGGAAATTTCATAATTTCGATAGCCTCTCTGATTTTCCTCTTTTGATAATCATCCTCTCTTGCAATAATTATGGCATCCTCTAAATAATATCCAGATCATTTAGCCCCAAGGGTTACCCCAACTAGTCAAGTCAATGCCTCGCCGTTCAGGAGGTCACAGGGTCAATTCTCCCCGAAGCCCTTGGGATCAGGTATGTGATGGGCGAGGGGCAAGATCCTAGAGATCAGCTCTAGTTCTTACATGGACGTAGTTGGCACCCACTAACCATGGGTGTTCGTGAACCACACAAATAGATATATTATATATATATATATAATATATATATATATATATATATATATTATATCATTCTACTCCAATAATACACAAAAGTCTTAAAGCCACAAAATTTTAAATATTAAATTTATATTTTGTATGAAATATTTGAAATCAACATTTAAACTATGAAAATGTGAATAATAATTCAATAGATAATTGAATTCAAATAGAATAGATCTTTTTAACTTTATTAAACATAAATTTTACTATTATTAAATTTGCATTAAGTATAAAAATTGGTATAAATTCAATATAGTATTTTTAAATGTAATTCAATGTAATGTTTTAAAGTAATTAATAAATTCCAAAAATATGTCAAATTTTTATTGAGAATACAAGATATATAAATTTTATTTGATAAATGATAAAATTAGATAATTTTTTAATAATTTAATATATAGGAGTTACTCAAACTTTACTTAAATATTTTTTCCCCAGTTTCTCCCATCCATTACACTAGGAGAAGATATTTTCTCCCCATTTGTTACACCCTTAAGAGAAGAAGGCGCTGGTGATAAAATGCTAGGGAGGAAAGCGAAAGCATGAAAAACGAGCAGTAAACAAAAACCATAAACCCTTGAGGAAATTCATGCTTCCTAAGGATGCTAATTGCAAAGGCATATTTGCTTCGTGTGTCGAAAGGTTTTTGGCTTTTATTGTGCCATGTTAGGCTTACTATGAAGTCTAAGATAATTGAGGTTTCTATAAGTGACTTACTATGAAGTCTAAGATAATTGAGGTTTCTATAAGTGAAGCAAGAGGCATTGTTTATTTTTTTTAGTTTCCTTTGAATGTTTGAACAAATATATGTTCCATTTTTGTTCGAGATTTTTTGTTTTCTCGTGGTGTATACTTTTTTATTTATAATATGATAATGTTTGAAAAATAAAATTTGTAGAACATGAAAATGAATTTTGAAAACTTATAGGTTGTGATAACACTCACTAAAATTAGAAGCTCTCTAAAGGCTATGAGAATCCTGAAAAAGCATAATATTCCTTCAACCTTTAGACCCCTCAACATCATTAGAAGCTCCCTAAAAACCGTTAAAGATAAGGTGAATCCCATGGATATGAAGGGTGTCTATATCATTCCTATCACGCTCACTAAAATTAGAAGCTCTCTAAAGACTATGAGAATCCTGAAAAAGCATAATATTCCCTCGACCTTTAGACCCCTCAGCGCCATTAGAAGCTCGCTAAAGACTCTTAAAGATAAGGTGAACCCCATGGATATGAAGGGTGTCTATGTCATTCCTTATTCCTGTGGAACCTCATACATCAATGAAATCGAGCGTTCCATTAACGAGAGGATTAAGGAACTCACAGCTGATATCAAGCATGGGAGGACTAAATCTTCGGCTTTGGTTCTTTTCTTAGTTTTTCTTACATCTTTGTCCCTTTTTTAGGTTGAGTAATGAATTAATAGTATTATTAACATTAATTTAAATAATTAATATTATTACTAAGTAATATTAATATCAATAAAACCATTATTATCAATATTTATATTAAACATTAGTTTAATATAAGCTAAAGATTTAGTCATATTAATTATACTATTAATACTAAATTACTAATATTCATATTCATATGAATAATACATGATACTAATAATAATACTTATTATTAATAACATTAGTGATATGAATATTAGTATTAGTTAATGATATTAAAGATTTATAAGAAGAGTTTTGACGTAAATCACATGTAGAAAACCTTTGTCAACACGTTTCGAACCAACCAGTGTGGTTCATCGTCACGACAAGTTGAAGAGATTAAATAGGGAGAGCACATTGGTTATTAAATTAATTTATTTAATCATTTAAATCCAATAGGGATAAAATATACTCCATCTAGGTCAAGCAAAGGGGTTTTTTTAATAATATTGATTTAATGGAATTAATAAATTATTATTGATTTGTTTTTTTAATTGAATTCCATTATTAAAAAAAACCCTTTACTTGACCTAGATGGAGTATATCTTATCCCTATTGGATTTAAATGATTAAATAGATTATTTAATAACCAAATAAAATATATAAATAAATCATTAAAATAGAATAAATTCAATATACAATATATTATAATATATAGATACGAATTATTTATTAGGAAGAAATCAATTTACTATATTATAATAATATTATATTATTGCTATAAGTTATTCCTTTTTGACTTATAACATTAGTATTATTAATAATCTAGCATTTTTTTATATAGCGTTAATGGTAACCTACGCCGTTTGGAAAGACTCTCTCCCCTATTTATATGCAGCCATGATCTGACTTTAACTAGTCGTGACAATGAACAAAACTGGTTTGGCTCTGGTTGAAACGCCTCAATTCAACGATATTAAAGATTTTATATCCAATATTGTAATTTTAAAAAAAAAATAGCCGTTGGATAGATTAAAATATTTTAAATATAAAAAAACCCTAGTTAAATATAACCTTTAATTAATAAGTAAAATAAAACTGTATATATATGTGATTAAATCAACTATTAATGGTATAATCATTTCAGTTAATAAGTTTAATTATATATTTATATATTATAATATATACTATATATATATATATATATATAATTATCAGTAATTATTTAAATTAATTAATAATATGAAACTATTTCTTTCCTCCTTACTTCCAAATAATAGCTGTTTTTTTCTAGCTTCTTTCTAGTGGTTAGGTTTGACCTATTTCCCTATTTAACCTTCTTCCCAGATTTGTTTCTTCATCCACTAAGACCACTAGTGAAAAAAACTAGATCCAAGTATTTGAATGTTAGATCTAATATTTCGTTTTTTAAAGTTTTTTCTCAACCAAAACCATGGTTCTGCTCAATATTAAGAAAACTGTTGACGTCCATGAGGTATCGTTCTTCGTTAAAGTGAAGTGCTACCCGATTAAAGGTTAAAGTCAAGTGCTACCGTATTAAAATTGTTATTACTAATTAATGTAGTAACCGTTGTAAAAAGCTGTATGATTAATTAAACGCTTGATTAAGGGTGATTTTAAGGGTTGATCGTTTCCATCCTAAGAAGTTTAGTTTAGGAAGTTAAGAGAAGTCATTGAGATCGAAAAATATGCAATCAACTTTAATAAAAACGATAGTTGGAAATTAAACATAACTTAGTTTTTACTCTCTCTTCTCTTTTTGATTGCACCTTATTATTATTTTTTATTATTTTGATTTTATAATCAATATGCATATATAGTTTAATAATAAATATTAAGTTTATTCAATTTAATTTATTTAATCTAGTTTATTTATTATTTTGATTTTATAATCAATATAAATATATATCTATAATAAATATTGATTTAATTCAATTTAATTGAACTAACCTAATTTATTTTAATAAAATTCCTCTAACATTTAATTTCTAATTGTTAACACCTAACAATATTCATAAGCTAATTTTAATTAAAATTAAGAATTAATTTGATTTTTTCAATTTAATTCCTAAATATATTAATTTTATTTCTCTAATAATTAATCGATCCGGACTTAAACAAGAATGCAACAAATTATAGAGATAACCATAAACACAAATATGTAGCGGAAATAATACTTCATTTCATTAATGTAAAAATACTGAAATATGCTTACAAACAGTAATGGAAATAAACCAGCTAGAACGATGGTAGCTTATCTTTGAGAAGAGATGTGGTGGCTCAATGCCTCTGAACTGTCTTACAATGAGGCTCGAAGGCCTATTTATTGTTGAGAAACAATAGAAAACCCTTCACATTCCAAAACCTAACCCTAGAAGATGAAATGCCAAATTGTGGGCCCCGTTTGGGTAAATTGGTACATCAGCTTCCCAAGGTCGTAACTTTGGCATATGATCTCCATTTGACGGATACAATAGCTCGTTAGAAAGATCTATCTGAGCACTACCACTTTGGAAAGGGCAACATCAAACCATTGACCGATGTTGCCCTCAGATTTCCCAAAAAACGTCGTTTAGGGCCTCAAAACAGCTCCAAAAGTTTAGGACTCAAAAAACTACTAAAAATACTAAGTTGTGCTACAATTAAGGAAACTGAAAATGCTGGGAGAAACAATGGTGGGGGTCCAGGTGGACTTGGCAGGTGGCCACCAATATCCACTTGGATCATTCCTCCCCCCTTATGAAGCAATGGTCCCCATTGCGTTGAGTCCTCCATGGATAAGGAAATTTGCTGAACTTGGTCCCTTGTGAGCCACTTGCCCTGGTGAAGGAGTTGGCCTACTTTGACAACTCGATACAGTTGGATATTCTGTTGGCGAGTGTTCTTGATCTGTGTGTCCATGATTCGATCATTTGCAGCTTGTTCCATGCAATCTGGATTTAATTCTGTGGTTGTGAGCTGTTCTGCAATGTCGAATGTGTCTAGCAATGGTGGAAAGTATGGCGAAGGCGGTCCACATTGAACACTGGGTGCAGGCTAAGGAATGGGGGAATGCTGAGCTCAAATGCATTGTCTCCCATAGCCTTAGTAATGGTGTAAGGACCATAGCGGATTGGTCTCAGTTTCTAATACGCTCCAGTAAGGAGTTCCTTTTGCAAATGCAACCAGACTTTGTCGCCCACCTGAAACTTGTGTGGCACCCGATGTTGATCATGTCGCTGCTTGTACTTGGCATTTGATTTCTCCAGAATGTCATGGATCTGCTGGCGAATATGTTGGATGTGCTCAATGAAGTTGGTTGCCTTGTCTGTTTCAGACTGGCCATGAGCCGAATTTGTGTGAGTAGCTGCAAGTGGCATGGCCACATCAATGGGGCATAGTGGTTGGAATCCCAAGCCCACCTGAAAAGGGTTGTGGCTAGTCGAGTTGTGAAGAGCTCGGTTGTGCTGTGCTGAACATAGGGGAGGCTCTCGTCCCATGTGCGTGGATGCTTTGAGTTGTACATGCACAGAATGTGCACAATCATCCTATTGACAACCTCTGTCTCGCCATCAGTTTGAGGATGGAAGGCTGTGGACTTCATGAGTTTGGTGTCCAGCATTGACCAGAGACTGGACCAAAATGTGCTGAGAAACCGACTGTCCCAATCTGAGATGATAGAGTGTGGGATCCCAAAGTGCACCCACACTCGTTCGAAGAAGAGTTTAGCAGTGGCTTCTGCTGTGATATTCTTCTTGCAGGCCATCATAATGGCCATCTTTGAGAACCTGTCGACGATCACAAAAACACAGTCATTTCCATGCTTAGTGGAAGGAAGGCCTGACATGTAATCCATGGAGATGGATTCCCAAGGTCGACTAGGGGTAGGCAGTGAGGTATAGAGACCTTGCTTCTTGATGGTCGGTTTGGCAATGGCACAAATAGTACATGATCTGATGTACTTCCCGACATCCTGTCGAAGATTCAACCAATAGAAATACTTTTGTAGCACTGCCACCATTTTCTCGACCCCGAAATGCCCAACAGCCTGACTGTAGTGTGCTTCCCAAATCATCTTGGCACACTCGCTTGAAGGAACACAAAGGTAATCCAGGTGGCATAACAGGGCATCCTGAAGGTGAAAATTTGGAACATGCCGACCCTCCAAGAGTGTCTCGTATGTGTGGCCGAATTCTGGGTTGCTTTTGTAGAGAAGTGGCCAATCAGAAGTCTCGTGCCCACAAGAGTTGAACACGGTGGTTAATGCCATGATCGATGGTCGACTGAGGTAATCAGCAACATTATTAGTGTTGCCCTTCTTATACTTGATATTCAAATGGAACTGTTGCAGGTATGTAGACCACTTCTGATGGCGATCATTCTGCAATTTCCCTTAGGTCTGTATGAACTGCAGGGGTTAGTGGTCTGTGTGGATGACCATTTCCTTCCCCAAAATGTAATGCTTCCATTGTCGGCAAGCCTACAATGGAATACATCTCTTTATCATAACTTCCGGACTGTGTCTGAAAGTGTTTCACTGTGATATGCCACTAGATGCCCGTGTTGAGTAAAGACTGCCCGAATAGCATAGTCAAAGGCATATGTCTCAACCTCAAATGGTTGTTGTAAATCTAGTAACGCGAGCAGTATCATGCAAAGGTGATCTTTCAACTCCACGAATGCCTTCTGTTGAGATTCAAACCAAAAGAATTTTGCTTTTGCTCCTCCCTTGGTGACTTGACTCAAAGACCTAGAAAGCTAGAAGTTGGCAAGACCTAGAAAGCTATGGAGTTCTGTCAAAGTGGTTGGAGATGGCCAATCCCGAATGACTTGGATCTTGGTTGGATCCACATGCACCCCCTGTTCATCAATAATGTATCCCAGATAATGAACCTGGGTCATGCCAAAAGTGCATTTCTCTAAATTGGCACATAGCTTGTGTTGCCGCAGTGTTTGGAGAACTTGTCGAATGTGGTGGAGGTGCTCTTCCCAACTTTGGCTGAAGATCAGAATGTCATCTAAGTATACCACTACAAATGAGTCAGTGAATGGCCACAAGATGTCATCCATTAGCTTCATGAAGGTTGCAGGAGCATTCGTCAATCCGAAAGGCATAACCAACCATTCAAAAAGGCCCTCCTTCGCTTTGAAGGTAGTCTTCCACACATCAGAGGGTTCGATTGGTACCTGGTGATATCTTGACTTCATATCGATCTTGCTGAAATATTTTGCCCCCTTTAGTTGGTCCAGGAGGTCATTAATCCGTGGGATCGGGTACCTATTATGAACAATGATCTTGTTTAGCACCTGATAGTCAATACAGAGTCTCGAAGTCCCATCCTTATTTTGTACCAATACGATTGGGCTCCCACAAGGTGATGAACTCGGATGGATGTGACCTTTCTGCAGCAACTCCTGAATCTGCCTCTTGATTTCATCGTTCTCCAGAATGGAGCACCGATAAATTGGTCCATTGGGTAGCGGCGCACCTAGGGTCAAATCGATGGAGTGCTTAACTTGACAGTGCAGAGGAACCCCTGTGGGGGAGCTGAATATGTCCTCATACTCCAACACAACCTTGTCCATTTGTAGTTGTCGTGCGGAAGGGCCTTGTCTAGAGGCCGTGGCCACCGTCTTCTTCTTTCCTTGAGGGCGTATCATTAGGAAAACAAATTTTCCGGTTTTCGAAATGAGCTTACTGCATTGTTTTGTAGTAATCAAAGAGATGACAGTAAGCGGTGCTACCTCTGGTATCTTATACAACTTATTTCCCAAGGTAATAATAACCGTACGAGGCCTTGATTCATACACAGCATGTCGCTTCCACAAGTATGGTTTTCCTAATAATACATCACAAACTTCAAGGGGAGCAATGTCACACAATACCTCATCCGTGAAGGGCTTGATGTTGTATGGAAGGCGATACTGCTGGCTCACACGAAGATCTCGTCCTTGGTGAAGCCACCCGATAGTGTACGGTTGTGGATGTGCTATGGTCAGTAATCCCAACCGCTTCACGACCTCTGTTGAAATGAGGTTCTTTTGGCTCCCGCTATCGAAAATGAATTGTAGCGGGGAGCCCTTTACCCACATCTAGGAGTGGAAGAGACACTCCTCCTCCTCTGGATCTTCGGGTTCATTTTTCTGGATCTTGGCAGTAGTAATAGTGGCGTTGGGATCCACATCAGTGATTTACTTCCCTTTGTCATTCCCCTTGTTGGGTTCTAACTCAAAGTCAGAACATGCATCTGATTTTGAAACCTTTAGCTCAGCCACTAGTGACTGCTTGGCCCAGCACTCACTTGTGTTGTGAGTGGAGCTTTTATGGAACTCACACCATTTCTCCGTGTCCTTTTTTGGCTTTACAACGCTGTTATTTGCTTGCATCTTTGGCGGGTTGTCTTGGGCTACCCTACATTGGCTTTGTCCTTTGTTCTGTGGTTTAGGGGCACCTTTCCCTTGATTCATATTCACAAATCCAAAGTCTTGCTTCTTTTGTTTAAACTTCTGCTCGACCTTGACGACATATCGGTATGTTGTGCCGAGCAAGGAGATGTTCAGGAATTCTATTTCTTCTTAGATGTACTTATGCAAGCAACCGCGGTATTTGAGTATCAAATGCTGCTCTGAAGGGTATGGAAAATATTGGTGAACTTGTAAGAATTTACAGGGTAAGTTCCTCAGACAGAACACCAAAAGGACACCGCTCACAAACAGATCACAGATCAATACACCAGTATTTTGACATGGTTAAAACCCTTAGAGAGGGAAATAGTCCACGGCCTGCGCCAACGTGGCTACTACAGGCAATTTATTAATAAAAGAATGAAAATTTACATAAGCTTCTCTCATGCACGGTTAACCTACAAATGACCCTCCATGCGCTTTAAATAGAATTCATGGACCAATCGGGTGTCAAGCCACGGATCAAGTGTCGGTAATACCGAGGAGAGAAGGAACCGTCGGATCACTACATATCGTGACCGTCGGATTGTAAGTTACAAAATGTACAACGGTAAAGAAACACCTTTACCTAACTCTATACTAACTCTATACTAGACCAAGTTGAACTTAACTATTTCCTATGTGTCGGAATATCCTAACATCCCCCCTTAAGAACAACTTGGGATAGGATTGAAGGATTTACAAATATGACACAATAGGAGAAGGAAGGAGGCACTAGAGCCTATCCCCCCTTAGTGACAACTTCCTGAACTCCAAGAATATATCGAAGTTTAGTGAACTTCGCCTCTGTGAGAGCCTTTGTGAAGATGTCTGCAACCTGATCATCTGTTGAACAATATTGCACTTCAAGAACATGGTCATGAATGAGCTTTCTGGTAAAGTGCATGTGAAGTTCAATGTGTTTGTTGCGCTGATGCTGAACTGGATCTTTGCAAAGCTAAATGGCACTTTGATTATCACACCAAAGTGTAGTCGGATGCTGCTGCTCAAAGCCAAATTGTGATAGGATCTGACGAAGCCACAAGGCTTCCTTACTAGCTTCCACGGCACCACGATACTCTGCTTCTGCTGACGAAAGAGAAATGGCAGCCTGTTTCTTACAAGCCCATGTAATAGGGCCTGAACCAAGAGTGAAGACATAACCGGCAGTAGACTTCCGATCATCAGGGTCACCAGCCCAATCAGAATCAGTGAAACCAACTAATAGAGGAGTTGCTTTGGCACTGTAATGAATCCCAAACTGTATTGTACCTCGGACATAACGAAGTATTCTTTTAGCTGCTTTCCAATGACTTTCACGGGGGTTTTGCAAAAGAGGAGCAACAAGGCCAACAGCAAAGGAAAGGTCAGGACGAGTATGGGTTAAATACAAGAGTTTTCCTACAAGTTGACGGTATAAGGTAGCATCAACTTCAGGAGAAGTACAAGAGACTGAAAGTTTGACTCCAGACTGAAAGGGAGAAGGAGCTGGCTTACAATCTTCCATGTGAGAATGACGAAGAATATCACAAGCATACTTGGACTGGGAAAGGGAAATACCCTCCTTGGATTGCAAGACTTGAAGACCGAGAAAATAGTGTAAGTGTCCTAAGTCTGTCATTTCAAATTTCTTTTTAAGGCTGGACTTCACATGGTTTATAAGGTTGGGATCACTACCAGTAAGAATAAGATCATCAACATAAAGAACAAGGATGATAAAAGAGTTTCCCACTTGCTTGGTGTAGACAGTATTGTCAGAATGACACCTAGAAAAGCCAGATTCTAAAAGAAAGCTATCCATTTTGGCATACCAAGCCCGAGGAGCTTGCTTGAGACCATAAATAGATTTCTTAAGTCGACATACAAGGTTGGAGTCTGTTTGGATGAAGCCAATGGGCTATTCCATATAGATTTCTTCATGCAAGTCCCCATGCAAGAAGGCAGATTTAACATCCATCTGATGGACTTCCCATTTTAAAGAGGCAGCAAGGGAAAGAACAAGACGGATAGAGTTCATTTTGGCAACAAGGGAGAAGGTTTCAGTGTAGTCAATGCCTTCAACCTGTGAAAAGCCCTTAGCAACAAGACGAGCTTTATGTTTATCAACTTCCCCATCTGGTCCATACTTGGTTCTGTAAACCCATTTACATCTAACAAGTTTGCGTCCCTTTGGTAGAGGAACAAGATCCCATGTATCATTTGCCAACAATGAATGATATTCTTCATTCATAGCTACTTCCCAATGTGGATGGCCTGAAGTTTCTGCAAAAGTGTCAGGATCATGATTTACTGGAGCTTGAGCCAGTAAAGAAGAGGCTCTTTCAAACTGAGAACGTGTACGTCGCTGATCTGTAGGATCACCGGCAAGATCACCTGGTGCATCCCGAGTAGCACGGACCCATCTTGGAAGTTGAGGATCCTGAGAAGGTGGGGGAGGATTGTCATCCTCACTTTCATCATCTGAAGAAGAATGTTTTCAAAAGTAGAAGAGATAGGAAGAGGTGGCACATCCGCCGGACTAGGCTCGCAGGCCGATTTATTTTCATCAAATTTTACATCTCTTCTAATGATAACATTTTTGGACTTAAATGGAATAAGTCTATAACCTTTGACATCTTAAGAATATCCAACAAAAGTACATTTCTCACTCTTAGGTTCTAAAGCTTTATGATTTTCATCTGGAATATGGGCCCATGCTTCACTTCCAAAAATACGAAAGTGACTTACATCTGGTTTAATGGAACTCCAAGCTTCTTCTGGAGTGATATTCTTTAGAACCTTAGTAGGAGTGTGATTTATTATATAATTTGCACAATTAATTGCTTCGGCCCAAAAACTAAGACTGAGTCCTTTATATTGCAGCATACAATTTGCCATTTCCTTAAGGTGCGATTTTTCCTTTCAGCTACACCATTTTGTTGTGGAGTGTATGGAACAGTATGTTGCATTTGAATTCCATTTTCGGTGCAAAAGTTGATGAATGTGTTTTTAACATATTCTCCACCATTATCAGTTCTTAGCTTAAGAATTTGATGTCCAGATTGTTTTTCAAAAAAGGCTTTGAAGGCCAAAAATGTGTTAAATACTTCGCTCTTGAGTTTTAAGAAGTATACCCAAGTGCGTCTGGAGAAATCATCAATGAAAGTTAAGAAATACTTGCAGCCAGAGAATGAAGCAACAGGAGTGGACCACACAAATCACTGTGAACAAGCTGTAAAGGGGCCGAGGCGTGCCAAGAGGCACGTTTGTCAAAACTAACTGTCATCAATGACGTCTTTTTCCGAGGAGCACATCCGCGAAACAAACACCATCTCTGCAAGATACCATGGGAAGACCTGTCACCATATTTTCTTTACATAGGTTCTGAAGAGAGCGATAGTTTAAGTGACCAAATCGCTCATGCCAAAGTTGCTCACTTCATCATTATGAGCAACAAATACTGAGGGAAGATTTGATGACCCAAAGTTGTGAAACTTATACAACCTTGTGGAATCATCAGCAATACCAGTAGCTAGAATCTGTTTAGGATCTCTTAGATCCTTGATTACAACATCATGAGGTGAAAATTCAACAATTTTACCTTCACCTTAATGAGTTATCTGATATACAAATAGAAGGTTGCTGGATAAGGTTGGAACACATAATACATCATTAAACTGACCATT
>APFE030258521.1:0-20870 GCA_000404065.3 Pinus taeda
CCACTTCAAAAATTATTAAATTTACAAAATAATTATTTACATTTCATACATTAGAAAATTTAAAGTCAAAAAATAGGTATTTTAAAAAAAATGTCTGATGCAGAATACCCACTTTTTTAAATCAGCATGAAAATCACTACCACTCTAAAATGTAATGTACATAAAAAAATTTAAAGTGTCGAAAACTATGGTCTAAAAAAACATGTGTGTTTTGCATCACCCCTTTTCAAAATCAGGTCACTTTTTTGTTATCTCTACGAAATGGGTAACAATATCAGTTCTCGTTTCAAAGTTTACATTGTTCAAAAGTATTTTAAAAAAACTAGACCCCAAGAATAGGGAAAATTATTGCTAAAACTTGGGGCTTAACTTCTGAAATCCTAAATGCAAAAGGAACAACAACAATAGACTACAACATCCTTCAACAAGAAGAGAAAAACTGGTGCAATAAAGCCATAATAAATAACAATGGACAAACTGACATAAGAAAAAACCTTCAGCTCATAGTTGGAAAATTAGACTGAGTGAAGAAGAATTTGCAATTTGAAAAAAAAGCAAAAAATACATTGTCTTTTCTTTGATGGGAAATAAAAAAATAACCCCGGGAAAGCAGGGGCAGGAGGAATCTTACTTGATCCTAATGGGAAAGAAATAGTTTCATATGAATGGGGCCTCGGAGAAGTTTCAAACAATAAAGCTGAATCTTACAGTTTGCTAATGGGGACAACAATAATTAAAACAAATATTGATTTGAGAGCCAATTATAATAGGAGATTCATCCATAATAATAGAGGCAATGGCTAGAGATAAAAATCCCAACAATGTATTCATAAACAGAGTATATAAGAGGATCAAAAAGAATTTAGAAGGCTTAGGAATTGTGACTTTTAAACATGTATTGAGAAATCATAATCCACTGGCAGATCAATACACAAATCAAGTAGTCAAAGGAGCAGAAGGGAACACACGGGAGAATGAAGAGACATATCACACCTTAGTTCCATAAGTCCACATCATATGTCATGAAGCATGAATCTGTTCAAATAAGAAACAATGAACATTCCCAAAAAAATTCAAAAGGACAGCAAGGAATCAACAGAAAGATATCACCGCAGAAGAATCATGAGATTTCAAAGGAAAAAGTAGGGGGAATCCAAAACCATCACTCAGTTTGAAAGGCAAGGACGATTGCGATCAAGCTCTCATGAATTTCGCAGCAAAACATCTCATCAGGGGCAGGTATCATATCAATCGTTTTCTTTTAAAGCATCACTCGGTCTGCACTAATCCTTGCAGTGTTAATCTCAGACAAATCCACTCCCATCATCTGCTCCACACCGCCTTTGCATTGCCTCTTGCAATTTTGCCCTCTCTGAGCCTCCATTCGATTCTCTTCCTACTCATCTGGCATCATAACAATCCTCATCTGGAGGCTAACATTAGACAACAAACAAGCAGTCCCTTGGGAAGCTCAGCTCACCAGCTTCAACTTCGCTCTCCTTCACTCCATTATGCTCTCATATCTCCTATAATCTCAGCCAGTTCGAGGTCCGTCGCAGGCTTGCCAATGCACAGGTCACCCAATCTCTCTCGCTTCTCCATTAGAACACAACTAAGTCCTCTACTCATCAACTCCCATTCAGTTATACTCCACTCTATATTTTATACATCTTTTCAGGAACATCAGTATACAACTTCTTCAGGAGACAGCATAGTCCCTCATTGCAAAAGAAAAGCATGCAGTCATAGTAGCAAAAGGACCATTTCAGGCAACAAAATGCATAGGAACACCAACAACAAAAGGAATAGCAAGTATTTCAAAAAGTCAGAGAAGTAAGGGAATCAAATGGAATTGAATCCCATAGAAAAAGCAACAAGGAATGATGCATGTCCAGCATGCAATGTGAATAAATTCATGATTAGCAGACTCCAAGAATCGTTGAAAGACCTCAGGGTTGAAATGATAATGGAGTATAGTTATCAAAAGAGAAGCATGGAAGGTCAAAAAGAAGAGATCATGGCTCTCAAAAACAAATGCGTGCATTCAGAGGAGGCAGTGGAATATTTCAAAACCACCACCATGAGCCAAGAAGGCAAAAACTCTGTCCATTATGGAAAGAAGAAGCAGCCCTCTCAAGAACAGTCAGTGCATAAGCCGTGAAAAATATCAAGAAAATCAATGTTATGTAAATTTACTCTACTTGCAGGTCAATTTGTAAGACAGTACACTAGGATAGTTATAGAAATCTATAAAATTTTGGAATCAAGCACAGGAGAAGGGACTATGTTCCCAGCACATTCTGAATGCTTGGTTTTCATTATCACCGATTGTAATAGGAGCTTGCTCCATCTCATATTTTGGTAATATATCCACTACCCGACCTTGTTATATATATATATATGAAAATACGAGTTGAAAAAGTAGTTTTATTATTTTATTATTTTTTAGTTTTTTTACTTTTTTACTCCAAAAATGGTGAATCATCCCCATGGTTGACATAATCATCTTGAATCCTATTGGCCCTTATAAAGTTTATTTTGGTTGTACAATTTTCTTAGGAGGCTTATTTTAGACCTCAAGATTCCCCTAATGCTCTTCATCCATCGTAACATGTGGTCGAACAGTCGATTCTCCATTACAAGGATTAATATTATCTTTATGGGATCGTTAATGGTAGTCACCTTTGCGCAAGTCCTTGCAACTCCTGGCATTTAACTCCTACTACTATGGAACTAACTATGTGAACCTAGAGTGGGAGTAGCCCCGCCCATGGCAACTGCAACTACCAAATGTTGCATTATGCACTCCTCAAGCTCTGTGAAGTGGATGTGAGAGTTTAGTGGAGACGTTACGCAAGTCTCATGCAATGGAGGCCCTTGCATGAGGTCTAGATATATATGATTTGTTTTACTTTTTACTTTTAATTATTTATCTACTATCTCATTTTATGCCAAAATGGAACCTACGAGCCTTTGGTTGCATATGAAAGCTACTCAACTCCACAAAAAATTGCAACAACAGAGGATTGATATGTTAAGAAGAAGAGGAATTGAACGAGGTGGAAGAAGATGCTTATTGTCGATAACATCTGCATCAACTACAAAGACAAAGGAGGTGTATGGTGGTGAAGAACATGAATGGTAAAACAAGTATATGAAATCATTGTACGGAGGGCCTACATAAATCTCTCTCATTGGATTCTACTGGCACTCTTGTTCTCCCATCCCAACCAACAACTCAAGTAGGTATTTCTCTTTAACTTTGATGTTTGATTTTTGTCTTTCTAGAAATCAAGGTTCCACCAACTAAGTAGGTATTAAAAGAGAAAATATAACCTAGGAAACCATCTTTCTCACCTTTAAATTCCTTCGTATCTTCATCTTTATGTGTATATTGGGAATATAAGATTTGAGGAAACATGATGTTGATTTTTGATCAAGTTTTGAAGAGATATATTGGCAAGGACTGACTCAGGGATGGTCAAAATGGATGACAGATATCTTGCAGATGAATGGTTTGTTTGAACTGTTCTCTTGAACACACAACAACACTGCAGATGGTTTGGTGACAATTGACCCAAAGCTAATACCCAAAAACCGGCTGAAGACTTTCAATATGGTTTGATAACTGTTAGGCAAAGGATTTCCCCAACCCAGGTGAACAAAAAGTGTCGTGTTCAAGAGTGGTTGATGGCTTTTTACAAAACATGTTTATTTTTCTCTCTTTTCCCCCACCATTTCTGGCAAGTACCTCTTTATTTTTGACAAGCTTGAGGAGGATAACATTTGCTTGTTTATAATCTCATCCTTCGGATGAGTCCAACTTAGTTTAAAATTCGAACCCTAAGAAGGAGCGGTTCGTTCTTGTTTAAAATTGAATAGGTCCTTTACTGTTAAATTTTAACGAGTCCAGTATAGGAAAAACTCGGTGTTTTTCAATTTTAGGGAGTCAAAAAAAAAAAAAACCTCCATGGGGGTAAATTTTCGTAAAATAATCCCTCAGGTCCGAAAAAGGATAAAATAATACAAGAGGGATGACATTTCCAATACTTTAACAAGCTAGAAAAGATAAGCGCTCGACAATGTTTTCATATTTAATGAGTCTGAAAAGGGTTTAAAGATGACTCTATTGACCGTAATTAGTCAACGTGTATCTTTTTCGTAAATAGTCCATTTTAGTCTGTAAAAGGGGTAAACTTATACTGAAGGGATGATTATTCGTTTATTTTAACGAGTTCGAACAATCAAGTGCTCGACAATCTTTTCAATTTTCGAGAGTCTGAAAAGAGCTTAAAGAGGACTCCAATATTTTGTTTTTTCGTAATTTTTTGAAAGAGTACGAAAAAACGATAAAAGTATGCTCTTTGTTGAAAAATGAGCAATTTTCCGAAAAATCCAATATTCTACACAAAAACTCAAAAGATTACACATACCTGTTTAAGATAAATAAAAATGATTTTAAAAAATTACCTTTTTAAAGTGAAAAATAAATAAATTAAAAATTCATTTATTCAAAAAAACTTATAAAAAGGGCTTTTGTAACTTCATTTTTAGCAATTTGAGTTCAAAGTGAAAAGTGAGAGCTTCTGGGTAAAAAAGTTCTTGTGAAGATTCTGGAAAATTCGTCCGTCGGAATCGAAAACCGTCAACTTCAAGTAATCCACATCCTCCTTAACTTGCATTTCATCTGTTTACATTTTGTTTTTAGGCTTTAAATTTGATTTTTGAAGAAAAATAGGTTTAGAAAGTCGTTCGCGGGGGTCTGTAGGTGCAACACGTGGCCCCTGCGGACCCCGACTTTTTTCTATAAAGAAAAAGTCGTGGGTCCGCACCTATTGCTCACAACCTATGCGGACCTATGCACTGTTTGTAAGCAGCAGGTGCGGGCCCCGCGCAACGAATTTCAAAATTCAAATTTCTCCATTTTCGCCCAAAATTTTTCGAACTAGCTTGTTCTAATATGTCTTTTTATGCATTGTAGGACACTCAAAATGCTTATTTCGCGAGAACGCGAGCATGAGGATGTAGATTTTGCCACATTGAATCATATGCCCACTTTGCAGGCATTGAGAGCATGCAGATTGTTTAAGTTCTGGGGCATACAGGGCATGAGGGCCCAAGTAGACCTCTTGCAATGGCTGGTAGACAGATGGAACACACAGGACCAGTGCTTCATGATAGGTGGCCACCGGCTCGAAATCGAGCTAGAGGACATCTACTTTTTGACTGGTTTATCCAAGAGGGGCGAACAATTATTTCTTTTTGGGACTAGGCCAGGTGGCCATTCTGTCGCTAGTCTCCGATTGGAGTTTTGCGATGATCAAACAGAGGACAAACGGATTGATATTAAAACTATCAACTGTCCTGAGCTTAAGGTTATTGCATTCACTGTTACCAGGCTATGCGAGAGTGCAACATTGCATGTGGCTACTGGATCCCAGATGTAGATGGTTGTAGATTGTTTTCAAGGCACCATATTCAACTGGTGCAAGGCTGTGTTGGCAAATGTGAAAGGCCAACTAACCAGAGCAAAGAATGGACAGCTAAAGAACTTTGGATATGGATTTATCATAGTCAGCTCTACTCTAGAGATGATCCCCATGTTAGCCCCGTAGCATATTCCTGTTAATGTTGGTCTTCCTCGAGAGCCTAGAATAGTTCTCTGGGTTGCTTTGATGGCCCGTCACCCTGAGGAGGGTACAGAGGTTGTTCAATTTCTGCCTGAGTATTTTCGTTGGTTGAACAACCAACTTTTTGTGATTAAGGATTTTCCATATGCCAGGATGGATTATCGCGGTGACCCAGACATGATTCTTCCACCAGGAGAGCAATGGGATGATTCAGGTAAAATCATTTTCAACACTTTCTAAGTTTTAAATTTTTATTTTTTTATTTTTTAAATCGTCCAAAACTGATAATCAAAAGTTTAAATGTAGATGTGGGTCCACGACGACCGGCCGCTCTCCAGCCTTACGAGAGGAGACACTCAACTGTAGCAGCACCAGCCCCACAGGACCAATCAACAGAGATCCAGACCGACTTGGAGCATCATCTAGAGCACTTGACACTAGATATTCCAGACTCTGGCATAGATGATATTGCACTTAGGTTACAGAGATATGTGATTGGGGTCCCAAGACCTTTTAGGAGGTTCCTATGTTGGGTGGCCCGTGCAGTAGTTTCTTATCATGATCATCACCAGGGATAAGATGATCAATTTTGTAGACTCACGACATTTTATCTTTTTGTATTATCATTTTTTCCAATCAGAAGGTGTTTTTCAACCTATGATCGAAGACGATGTATATTTTGAAACACACTTCTATGCTATGATATATCATTATTACCGGCTATCTCGTGGAACATGTTATCGAATTTTATTAAATTTACTGTTTTGATTATTGCAAATGTCTATTTATCATACTAGAAGTAACTGCATCTGCGAATGTATTCAAATGTCTTAGAATATACTGATATTCAATGTAGTCAAATTCACGTTCCAAGAGACGAACTCTAAAAAATAAACTTAATAACACTGGATTTATAATGGCATAAACCCTATTAAGCTGTAATACAATGAGTTCAGAATCCAACCTAAAAATCAAACTCTGAATCTCAAATGAGATGGATTCGGATAATAACTCAATCACTGTACTATACTATGCAATGTTATTCATTGTTTGACCAAGGCTTACCCCATGCATAGATACTAACTCATCAGAGGGTGAATAGATAACCCAAGTTGTGGAAGAAATGTTCCGTGTACTACGACAAGCACCATCAGCAAAACCAATGTATATTTGAAGAGACGTCGACATCTGCAATATCAAGAGTAAAATCAAGATAAGCAGGAATAATGATAAGAGCACTCTCTAAACTAGGCACACTTTTCTAATCTAAAACACACCAGCTGTAAAGAAACTAATCTAACAAAAAATCTCCACCCAGAATTTAAGCATAATATCTCTTCAGATAAAGTCCATTTCTGGGTTTACCCAAAGAGACACTGTCAAAATCTATTAATTCATAAGCCCCTTTTGCCAGCTTTTGCTTAACAATGTAAGGACCATGCCACATAGGTACAAATTTTCCAGCCCCTAGCTTATCGTTTCCTTGGTCATATAGTAAAACTAGGTCTCCTTCTAAAAAATTACGAGGTGTAACACTTCTGTTGTACTGAGCTTTCATTCGTTTCGCATGAGTCTCGTTTGTTATTGTAGTAGTGCGTCGATTCTCATCTAGTCGAGCTAAGTACAAAAAACATTTCTCCTCTTCAAAAGTAGCTAGGAGTAATTCTATGGCTAATTGTAATGACGGAATTTCGCATTCAATAGGTAGCACTGCTTCCAAACCGTAGACCAGTTGAAAAGGAGTGAAACTAGTCGATGTTTTTACTGAGGTTCGATATGCCCAAAGTGCTGAAAATAGCATGGTATGCCAATTTGATTTATGAATACCAATGATTCGTTGGATCATAGTGACTAAAACTTTATTTATAGCTTCAACCAGATCTTTAGCCTGCGGGTAATACGGAGTAGAACTATTATGGCGCAGGCCAAGTTGATCTATCAGTTTAGTCATCATGATGTTTTGAAAGTGACTTCCATGATAAGTAATAATAGCTTGAAGAACACCGAATCTAGCAATTATATGATTGAATACGAAAGTTGCAGTAGTCTTGTCGTCTGCCGAAAATGTAGGCATCACCTCGGCCCACTTAGTAAAATAATCTACTGCTGGATAATATACGCATGCCCCCCGGCCGAGTGAGGGTTACATGTAATAATGTCAATACCCCACTTTGCGAAAGGATCGATAACAACTATAGGGTGAAGAGGAGCGGGTGGAGCACGCATATTACGATAAAAAAATTGTCAATTGTGGCATTTCCAGACTGCATAGATACAATCTTTGAATAAGGATGGCTAGAAATAACCAACGTGCAATATCTTTTGGGTTATAGCATACCCAGACATATGACGGCCACATGCTCCAAAGTGAGAGTCATTCAAAACCTTTTCAGCTTCTTCATGAGATAAACAACATCGGAAAACAGAATCTGCTCCACGATGATAAAGTGTAGCACCAATAATATTGTATTGTTGGGATTGGAAACGTATTTTCCGTCATTGAGATCGTGAGATTTCAAGTTGAAAATATTGGGTTTGGAGATAAACAATAATATCTCCATACCAAGGATCAAGAGTACTGATAAGAAACAAGGATTCATCCGCAATGGGCTCTTCCGCCACAGTTTCAGTATCAGTACGCGGGAAATCACACAGCAATTCGGCAAAAACCAAAGATTTCTTTCCCTTGGATTTTTCAAATTCCAAGTCAAATTCCTGCAAGATAACTATCCATTTGGAATACTTGCCCCCTAGCAATTGTTTGGTCAAGATATACATCATAAGGTTACAGTCAGAAATTACCGTGGTTTTGTGTAATAAGATGTAGTGCCGAAATCTTTGGACAACTTGAACAGCTGCCAAGGCCAATTTCTCCACATGCGAATATTTAAGCTCAGTCGGATGCAGAGTTAGACTAAGATAGTAAATCACATGTTCATTTTTGAATTCATCATCTTGAACTAAAACCATGCCAATGGTGGAATGAGAAGCGGCGAGATACAAAAAGTAATCCTGGTTGTAATTGGGAGGATGCAGTAACGGCGCATGGGTTAACGCATGTTTAAGTGCATCAAAAGATTTATCAGCGATATCATCCCAAAAGAATGGAGTATTCTGTTTCAACAACCTAGTAAAACCATTCGTTATCTCGGCGTAGTTAGGAATGAAATGACATAAAAAGTTTGCTTTCACTTGCAAACTTTGGAGTTGGCGAAGAGTCGAAGGAGGAGGTAGATTGACGATAGCTTCAACCTTCGAGGGATCGACATGAATGCCAGCCTTTGAAATGACAAATCCCAGTAAGCGACCCATTTCTACACAGAAAACACATTTGTGTGGATTCAGCCGAATTCGATAATGCCTACATCTCATAAAGATAGCTCATAGATGAGTGAGATGATCAGCTCTATGCAATGAATGTGCTGGTAAATCATCGGGATAAGGCTGCACAATGTGCTTGATGTTATGAAATGTGTAAGACATAGCCCTTTGAAAAGTTGCTCCAACATTCTTCAATCCAAAAGGTAATTTGCAATAAGCAAATGACCCCCATGGACAAATGAAAGTTGTTTTAGGTTGATCAACAGGGAGTATGTTGAATTGATTGTAGCTGGAAAAACCATCCATAAAGGAGAACATTTCACTGCCAACACAATCGTCAATAATTTGATCGATATAGGGGGTTGGATAATTGTCTTTAGGACAAGCTCGATTAATATCCCTATAGTTGATACATATTCTTATCGTTCCTTGTTTTTTGTTAACAGGAACAATATTTGATACCCAATCGGTTAAAGGAATTGGATAAATGAAACCTGTGCGAAGTAATTTCTCAACTTCAGCTTTGATAGCAGCGGCTTTTCTTGGATGTATCTGACGTAAACATTGTAAGATAGGTTTAGCATCCGGGTATGTTTTAATTTCATGGACAACAATTGATGGATCAATTCCTGGCATTTCTTCATATGACCAAGAAAACACGTCACAGAATTCTTGAAATAGGGCTTCATAAGTTTGGATTTCATCGTCCGTACAGGAAGCACCTATATGAATGTTTTCAATAATTCTGGGCTTAACTGAAATGTTAATAGGAACATTTCGAGAGATATTTCCCAAATTTAACTCAAAATCAGAGTGTTGCAATGGATTCTGTGGTTCTTTGACATAATCAGTATTAAAAATAGAAGAAAAATTATCTTCAAAATGATCAAGCTCAGGTAAAAATGAAGATCGATGATGAAGATCTTCCCATGGTAAATCAACAACAGACAAAAGTTCACGAATTTGCTCATCAATATGAACAGGATCAGAAAGTGTTGTTGTAGTTGAGGTTGATATTGAAAGTGATTCCCCATGGACCACATTCATTGGATCAGTTTCGGTTGAACAAGAATCAGAAAACGACTGTACAGCCTGATATGCAATTTCAAAGGGACTCAAAGGCATCGCGCCATTAAATGAATCCACCTCAGAATCAGAAGGTACAATCCAAGGATCATCAAAAGCAATAGTGTTCGATGAAATCATATGAATAGTTGCAATAGAAGGCGATACGTTAGGAGGAGGGAAGGAAAAAGTTCCGAGTAAACCAGAATCTTTAATCAAGCCTACGCCAACATCCTTGTAAGGGATAATCATTTTACCGATGTGCTGAATACTATCTGTAGAGGCTGGGTCGGATGAAAAATAAGTCAGCTGCTCTATCATAATGATCTTTCCATTATGAGGAAACTTGATAAGCCGAAAGACTGATGAAACAATAGCAGTCATAGCATAAGACCAACTGCGACCTAAGAGAAGGTTGTAATCTAGAGGGGCATTAACCACTTCCACATCTAGATTTACAGTTTTTCCTTCGACCCCTATAGGTAAATCCTGCAAAATACCAAAAGGATGGAACCCTCGGCCATCAAAAGCCTTTAGAATTGTCAGAGATTGATTGAGTGTGGGAGAACCAAGCGATCTCCAACACTGGATTGACATAATACACGTAGAAGCCCCTTCATCAATCACAGTTTGAAAGCAAGGTCTGTTTTTTATTAAAACTGGAATCTGGAAAGCCATATGATGAGGTAGGCGGGGTGTACTATTCTCTAAATCGAAGATTGTTAGGTTCGAATCCTGAATATCGACAGCTCCTATAGCAGACAATAGTAATTTACGTTGTGCTGGGCATGATTGCAGCACTTCCAAAGGTGACATTGTTGAAGGGGAAATAGCTAAGTCTTCAACAATGTTATAATCCTGAGCAGCTCTCGCATGTGGATTGAAAGTTGATTTACGAAGTATACCTTTAGTAGGCGGTTTGATTACTAAGTTAGGGTTGGGTTTCTCGATCTGTAGTGAATTAGAACCAGGAGGAGTTGTAGTTAATGTGTTTGAATTAGAAGATTCTGCTTCTTTACCACCAACACGATTTTTACTACCATAATCTTGCGATCACGTTGCAATCCTGACATGAGACATCATCATAATGGTTTCTTCTGAGGCATTCGAGGAAGAACCAATCATCTTACTATCTTGAGTAGGAAAAGGATCCTTCAAGACAACATGTGTTTGAGAACCTTTAACGATTTTTGAAACCTCTGCTTGATGTGGGCAGTCTTTGGTAAAATGATCCTTGTTGCAAATGAAACAAGGATAGCGAAGTTTACGTTTTTCGTGAGTAGATTCATTTTTATCCGTTTCATCTTTTGAATTTTGTTTGTTTTTCTTCTTTCCCTTCTTTTTACTACCAGATTTTGATTTTGTCGTAGATGACTCTACGACATGGATGTTGGCAGAAAATTTAGTGGAAGAATCTCCTTTCGGGGAATCAGGTAAAGTTATTATAGCAGAAGAATTTTTTGAAGATTTCTTCTTACTTTTAGTACTAACTGAACCAATCATACCATCAGCAGCATGAGACCCTAAAGGAGCTGCAATTATTTGACTGTGTTTTGGAAGATCAGGGATTTTTTCATGTAAAGTACCTGACTGCGTATAGACGAGGTCAAAGTACTGAGCCTGAGCAATGACTTGCTCTTTAGTAACAACTTCTCCCTTAGCTACATCTTCAGTGATTTTAGTTAACAATGATTTAATGAACCATTCCGCTAAAATTTGATCCAGAATGAAAACTTTCACTAAACGCCTTCTACGTCACCATTCATGAATATGATCAGAAATATATGTGGACATGGATTGTTTGAGTGAAGTTAACAGTTCCATGCCATTATCGTGTTTGACAGGCAACTGAAAATGAGTTAAGAAAGCAGTGGCTAACTGATTGAAATTATAAAAAGAGGCTCGTGGTAACTCAATGTACCATTTGGCGGTAAGACCAATAAGAGTTCGTTGAAAAAGACGCAATCGAATCGAATCATCAATGATTGAATTAGATGCACACCAGAGGTGATAAGTCATAACGTGATTTGACGGATCCTCTCCTGACTTACCCTCAAATTTCGGGATATCACTAGGGAACTTACTAGGCGTTGGCGGCCAATATGGAAGATAGTAAATCAGATCATTCGTAAGGCGCGACAAATTAGGTAAATCCAAAGTTGCAATAAATGGTAATTAACGGTTAGGGTCATGAAAACCTTGAGTAATGAGACCAGTTCCAGGAGGAGGATATCCAGGATAACCTGGAATCGGATTTGCATTAGGAATGTTATAACGTCCTGGAAAACCAAGATTAACCGAACCAAACTGAGGTTGTTGATAAGTATAGCCAAGATACAGTTGATACTGATAAATTGGGTTTTGTACAGTAGGACCGAATTGATACTGTCCCCAGTATGGTTGATAGGTGAATTGCAGTTGACTTGTAACAATCGTACTTGGACCAGCTTGTCATGCAGCCATCTGAACCGAAGTTTGAACTGTAGGTCCTAACTGTGGCACAGAGGCTTGAGGAGTTTGCACTGATGCAGGGATAGTAGAAACCGGAGCTACAGATACTCCAGAAATAGGAGTGGTAGGTTGAACAGAAATTGCAGCAGTTTGAGGCAGATTCTGAGGTGAGCTAGGCCCAGGCTGCTGAACTAAACCAGGTGCAGGGGTTTGAACAGTAGGTTGGAAAGGTTGTTGGGTTGGACCAGAAACCAAAGGTTGTCCAGGTTGATTAGATAACTGCACATTAGGTTGCATAGTCTATTGAGTTTGAGGCAGATTCCACACCATGTTCATTCTGGGGTATGGGCCCATAAAAGGTTGTGCATATGGAGGACCATAACCTGGTTGAATGTAGGGCTGATAATTAAGCAGTACATTTCTAGCTCCTTGTTAAAATGGTTGACCAGGAGGCAGTTGGAAACCTTGAGTTGGGTACTGACCTTGAGGTTGATAACCCTGAGGCACGTACTGAAATTGGGGTTGATAAGCATCCTGAGGAATATACTGAGTCTGGGGTTGACCTTGGGGTATGTATTGTCCTTGAGGTTGCCCCTCAGGTGGTAACTGACTACCTTTAGGTTTCCCCTTAGGCGATAACTGAATTCCTTAAGTTTGGTCCCCAGGCGGTAACTGACTACCTTGAGGTTGAGGATTTGGACTACTACCAAACATCATAAGGATTTGTTCTGCGTTCAACGCTTAAGTCCCATTACTACCAATTGATATCTCATGTTCAGTCGGTCGAGGAGTTGCTCCTGAAAAAGTACTAGTGAGTGACTGGTACCCCAAAGGAACAGAAGGACCACCGTATAAAATTTTTTCCAGTGATTAGGAAAACATAAACGACTGCCTTGACATGATCGATGAAGGATAATAACCTCTTGGTGTAGGATGAAAAGGAATTCGAGGTGGTGAAAAACTAAGACCCAGGTTTTCTAAAAAAAAATTCAATGATACATACAAGCATCACTCCTAAAAGGACTGTAGAATATTGATTCACACTCCCTAAGATTTAAAGTCTATTGGCTTTCAGGAAAGTTACATCTTTGTCTGGACTGACAAGTTCTTCAATAGAAATGAGCCCAGAAGGAAGATTTTGAGTAATGATATTTCCTACCCTAGGTGAACCAGGACCACTAGAAGTTGGAGAAGCAAATCCTGAAGTTGGAGTAATAGCAGGTTCAGTTTCAGGCTCAGAAATTTCAGGTTCTTCAGCTAATTCACTCGAAGGAGAAATACTACTAGTAACTTCGAAAAATGAAATTGGCTCTTAAATATACTCTGTTGTTTGTATTTGATAATCAAGATGAACAATTAAAGATGATTCTCTGGCTTCTGGTGATCCAACTCTACTGTCACTAGGTGATACAAGAGCTCGTAGCCCTTCAAGCTTGCTTGGTTTATACTCAGGAGGTTTCCCCTGAAGTCTATGAGATTGTCTCAATAATTCGGCCACGATTAAATATTAATTAATCACATCCAAACAAATAAAAATTTCAATAAAAACACCTAAAGTCTCTAAAGAAACAAACAGCTGAATCACACGCCTAAAAATATAAGAGTCAAACCACACACAAACAGTAACTTCGCGTACTAAAAACATTAGTTGGTGATGAAATCCAACTTAGTAGAAGTTTAATACAGAAAAGGCGGTTGGAACAGTTACCCCGAACACCTGCTTAATGAAACAAACTGGCACAAGTTTCTTCACAAAACCATCTCGAGTGAAGAGAACCCCCCAGAGAGTCCAACCGAGTCTAGTCGACGTCTGCTCCAGGTATAGTGAGATCCTTCTTTCACTGTCACCTTAGGAAATAATCTTAAGTTTATGGACACTAAGGTTATCAACAACAACAAATACAACTATGGGAATAGTCTACGATCCGATCTACATGCAAGGGTAGAGTAACAAAGCTCAATCCCCTTGAAGGCTCCTCGACATGGTCAATTCGAAGTTTACCAACAATTGACCCTAGGCTCCTCCACAATGATTAATCCGAGGTTTACCGTTTATAATACGCGCAAATCTTCTATCTTTCCCAATGAAACAGAATTGATTGTTTCAAAGGTTCAGACATGATCTCGTGATTGACTCCTTTAAGAGAAGCTTCCTAGAATGTATCAATTACAATTGGATTTATTTCCTACCGCAAGATGTATCTACTTGTTTGTTTTAACTATCTTGGAGAGTTAATTACTCCCTACTCCAACATGCTAGCCTAAGTTATATTGGTGATAAGAGCCCTAGAAATAGAAAAGATTACTAGATCAATTTTAATTAAACGTTGCTTTTATGGGTTGTTCTTTAAGTCAATAGGTATGGAAATGAAACTTTGATGGTGTGAAGACTCGACTCCAAACACACTAAAAAAAATGCACTTAAAATGATAAGCAATTCGTTTTTATTTCAATGAAATTCTATCTAAAAGAAAGAGTTCGAGAATGCAATTCTTTAAGAAACAATTCTTTCTTTCAACGTGGAAATGGAAAGAAAATCTTTTTGTCTTTTTTAATAAGAACTCAAAACGAGACTAATAATTAATGCTCACAATAAATCCCTTTCCCTTTTCAAAACTCGAAATTACAAAAAACAATTTGCTTCAAAAGAGATCTACAAGTTCTGGAAAAACACTCAAAACTACAAAAACTAATTTTGATATCTAAAAAATTTTAAAAATCTAATTAGATAAAAGCTTCAATTCTTTTTTAGGACGTTTTGCTTAGTTGTTCAGTAAACTAAGGATTCATTTGTTCAAAATAACAAACCAATCAAAAAACATCCAGATATGTTTTCTTTTGTAAAAATGAAATTCAGAACTTATAACAAAGTTTGTTCAAAGATTTGCAAGGAGAAAACTAAATCTATTTCTCACAAAGGATAGATTTCACTACCAAGTCAGACTCATCAAGAAGACGAAAAGACACCAGGGTGATCTAAGGTTTCTCAAGCTTCTGATCTTTGAGTCACTACAGAGACAAAGTGAAAACTACTCCAAGCATGCAAAACTTCTAGAAAATCATCTAAAACAAAAATACTATCGGAACTCACTCACAAGAGATTTTTGACAGGAAAAATACAGATCTGGGTAGACACTAAATATCTTAAATCAAAGCTAAACCTAACTAGAAGAAGATATTTTAGGTTTTTCAAAAAAATTTATAGGGTCTGCAAACTCCAGAAGCAAAAGGTGCCGTTCCGCTCTGTTTACTAAAGGATAAGTGTGAATATGCCCGCATTGTATGTAAAGAGAAAGTGTGATCCCCTGAAAACTTCGAAAAAAACAAAAAATACTTCCAGATTTAAAAACTACCAAAGCCAGTATATATGAATCAAAAACCAGAAAACAAAACAATTTTCTCAAGTCAAAACAAAGGAAAACCAAAAAGCAAATTCATCTCCCCAACGGAGTCGCCAATTTGTTGGCCGGATAAATCGATCTTGTAGACAAGACTGATATCCCTAGTATCAGAATATAGTCTAGCAACAAATAGACAAACAAATCTATCTTTCTCTAGACATATGTGATTTATAAATAAATATTATAAAGGTGTTAAGATCCTACCTTAGGTCCAGTGCTTGCTCGTAGTAGTCATCCTTCAATCGTTCGAAAGAGTTACCCTCCAATTGTTCAGAAGAGTTACCTTTGAGGACCTGCAATCACAAACAAGCAAACATTAAATAGCACCTGCATAGCAAATATCATAAATCATGTCTATTATGGTGATCAAGGAATCCATAAAATAAACCATAAATCAACAACGTATTGAGAAAAACAAATTTATTTGTATTAACTTTGAAGTAGAAGAACCTTACAACCTTTTCAGCCTTGACGTTGAACAAGCTCTTCCTGGGCTCCGAAATAGGAATTTCCTTTACTTTGACAAGCCTTGCACTCTTCCAAATGAGATCATAGAGGTATGTAATCTATCCTCATAAAAACTCAACTAAGAAGACTAAGTTCCAACAGCATTTCACCTCAAAAATATTCAACTTTTAACCTCCATAGTAACCAGCCCAATGCTTCTTTTTACAGTGCATAGGAGGAGGTTACAGGGCCACTGATGAAGGGATAGAATCCTCCTTCAAAGGGATAAGCTCCTCACATCAAGGGGTTAGCTCCTTAAGATATGAGATGCATGAACCTTAAGAAAGTGAACTTGCCACCTCAAGATTCCTTCTAGAAGCTTCTAGAAATGACCGAAAGTGAGTTTTTTTAAATATACTCGCACTTTTTAACTTTTACAAGGGTTCGCATCTTTAGCACAGAGACAGAGCGGTCAGGTGCGCAGGAGACATGACCATTAGGTGCGGGACCACAGGTGATACAAAGAGAAAGTGTGGAACTAGAGTTTTAAAGACTTTGAGGGCTTTTCTCTTACTTTCAAGGCTTGATATGAGGAACTGATGCTTCAGACTTGCAGAAGGGGAAAGTATGAGTGGTAATGAACTCACACAGATAGCAGAATGTCAAGGTGACAATTTTTAGTGCAACAGATTTCCCCCTAAAGTGCGAAGTCTGTAATAGATGAAGATAGAGTCTGTCATTTATGAAGAGTGAAGTACTTTATCATTTCAAGGATCGTCCTGTGGACACCCCAGTCGGAACCTGTAAAAACATTCAATGCAAAATATATATATGTAGACATATCATTGCTAAGGTAGGCATTCCCATACTCAGAGCAAAACTGACTAGAAAACTGATTAAACTGTTCTGATACAGGAATGATTTTGTAATACATCAAGAGTATAGACATATGTAGATACAATATGGACGCAGCCATCTATTTATGAATAGTCCATTGTATAATGAATAACAAAATTCCTCACAGCCTAGATGGTAGAAACTAGATCCAGGGTCTTGATTTCTGCTTCTCGAACTAGTACAATTCTATCCATGTGAATGAATGTGTTGAAGTCGAACATGGTAGAAACCACTTGATTACCAACCAATGATGTGGATTGTTAACAAGTGTGAGAGAAACCACCAGTAATGTCAATGGCTCTCAAAGTACTCAATACAATCCATGAAATGTGAATAAATGAGCTGAAGTCGAACATGTCCTAGAATCATTTGATCGACGGTCATTGATGCAACCTATCGTCGAAGGCGAGAAACCTGCCATTAGGGCATGCAGATTTCAAGGTACTGACGATTTCTAGATCCACTTCCTAGATAATGAGCTGAAGTCGATAGAAAGCGATCCGTTGTAGGCAAGCCCACAATATGAAATCATAGATCAAGTTTTGAAGAAATATATTGGCAAGGACTGACTCAGGGATGGTCAAAATGGATGACAGATATCTTGCAGATGAACGGTTTGTTTGAACTATTCTCTTGAACACATAACGACACTGCAGATAGTTTGGTGACAATTGACACATAGCTAATACCCAGAAACCGGCTGAAGACTTTCAATATGGTTTGATTAACTGTTAGGCAAAGGATTTCCCCAACCCAGGTGAACAAAAAGTGTCGTGTTCAAGAGTGGTTGACGGGTTTTTACAAAACAAAGTGTAACAAACAGGTTTATTTTTCTCTCCTTTCCCCCACCATTTCTGGCAAGTACCTCTTTATTTTTTACAAGCTTGAGGAGGATAACATTTGCTTGTTTATAAGCTCATCCTTCGGATGAGTCCAACTTAGTTTAAAATTCGAACCCTAAGAAGGAGTGGTTCGTTCCTATTTAAAATTGAATAGGTCCTTTACTGTTAAATTTTAATGAGTCCAGTATAGGAAAAACTCGATGTTTTTCAATTTTAGGGAGTCAGAAGAAAAACTTAAGAAAACTCCATGGGGGTACTTTTTTCATAAAATAATCTCTCAGGTCCGAAAAAGGATAAAATAATACAGGAGGGATGACATTTACAATACTTTAACGAGCTGGAAAAGACCACCGCTCGACAATGTTTTCATATCTAATGAGTCTGAAAAGGGTTTAAAGAGGACTCTATTGACCGTAATTAGTCAATATGTACCTTTTTCGTAAATAGTCCATCTTAGTCCATAAAAGGGGTAAACTTATACTTAAGGGACGATTATTCATTTATTTTAACGAGTTCGAACTATCAAGTGCTCGACAATCTTTTCAATTTTTGAGAGTATGAAAAGAGCTTAAAGAGGACTCCAATATTTCGCTTTTTCGTAAAATTTTTGAAAGAGAACGAAAAAGTGATAAAAGTATGCTCTTTGTTGAAAATTGATCAATTTTCTGAAAAATCCAATATTCTGCACAAAAACTCAAAACATTACACATACCTGTTTAAGATAAATAAAAATGATTTTAAAAATTTACCTTTTGAAAGTGAAAAATAAATAAATTAAAAATTCATTTATTCGAAAAAACTTATAAAAAGGGCTTTTCTAACTTTATTTTTACCATTTGAGTTTAGAGTGAAAAGTGAGAGCTTTTGGGTAAAAAAGTTCCTGTGAAGATTCTGGAAAATCCGTCTGTCAGAATAAAAAACCGTCAACTCCAGGTAATCCACTTCCTCCTTAACTTGCATTTCATCTATTTACATTTCATTTTTAGGTTTTAAATTTGATTTTTGGAGAAAAATAGGTTTAGAAAGTCACTCGCGGGGGTCCGCAGGTGCAACACGCAGCCCCTGCAGACCCCGACTTTTTTCTATAAAGAAAAAAGTGGTGGATCTGCACCTATTGCTCACAACCCGTGCGGACCTCCGCATTGTTCGTAAGCAGTGGGTGTGGACCCCGCGTAATGAATTTTAAAATTCAAATTTCTCGATTTTCACCCAAAATTTTTCGAATTAGCTTGTTCTAATATGTCTTCTTATGCATTGTAGGACACTCAAAATGCTTATTTAGCGAGAACTCGAGCATGAGGATGTAGATTTTTCCGCATTGAATCATATGCCCACATTACAGGCATTGAGAGCATGCAGATTGCTTAAGTTTTGGGGTATACAGGGTGTTAACACCCAGGTTGTTCCTTTTGACTCCCAAGGGAATACGGCCGGGGTAACCACTAACCAATATTTGGATTACAGCTTCTAGCCCAGCTGTAATCAGAGAGAGCTCTCTCTGTCAGGTTTGTCTCTGTTTTAATGAAGTTTTTAGGCTAGTTATGAAGTGAATTTTTGGTTGTTTTTATGTTTGGTTGGGAGGATGCTTCTGATAGCTTTTAGACTCTGTCTGCAGGTGTGACTAATCCATTGGGAAATGGGGTCTTTGACTGTCGTTCCCTTGAGATCTTGACTTAAGTGCAGTTGTAACTACAGGGCCTGTATGTATTCCATGAAACAATTTGTAAATTGTGAGAGTGAAAATGGAGAATAACCAGTAAAGAGCAATCAAGGGTTCCTTACTAAGCTGAGTAACATGAAGGAAGCCTATTATTTAGGAGCAATCACTTGAATTCCTAAAATAACAGAACATTATGAAGAT
This sequence comes from Pinus taeda, assembly GCA_000404065.3. Classification (NCBI taxonomy): domain Eukaryota; kingdom Viridiplantae; phylum Streptophyta; class Pinopsida; order Pinales; family Pinaceae; genus Pinus; species Pinus taeda. The sequence goes on from APFE030258521.1 coordinate 19,916, forward strand.
ACAGCATCAAAGGTAGCACTGAAGAATTACTCTTTAGATACTTTAACTGAAGAAAACATATAAAACGACTAGGATTGAGTTCAGGGTAATCAAAGATTAAATCCTGGAACTATTCTTTTTCCTAGCCATTTAGTTTTGAGTACATGGAGAACATGAAAGATATATGACAGTATAGCAAAGATATATGTAACAGAGAGTAGCAAGTAAAACTTATCGAGCCATGAAATACACAGGAATCCTGCAAATTCTTAGTCATACACCATCAGGACATCAAGAGAGACACAATGCTTGGAGAAATTCCCTCATCCTTTGCATTAGCTGTCTGAATATTTACACATAAGAGTAACAGAAGAGAAATCAAGAGATCTTTTACATCCGGAGTCCAACCCCTGCTAACAAATACGAGGGGGAATATATAGAAGTCTATTACAAAAATATCTCAGGTATGAATCATGCGGAAAAATATCTTCCTACAATAGTACTGAGATGGTAGATGAGCAGTTATTGCAATCTTCAATGAGCTATAAAAGCTATTAACTCATGTCAGAAGAATCTTGGCATCTGGAGCTTACGGAGTTGGTTGAAGTGGCTGAGTGTTTTGACTTAACTGCTGAGTGGCCTGTCCGTGCAGCTGTGGTTTGTGTGTCCTCTTGGCCCTGTCAGGAAATGGTCAGAGACTGCTGACTTGGTGGCTCTTGGAGTTGACTGAGGGTGTACCACCAAGTTTTGTGCATTACTTTGTCCTTTGGCCAGCTGTCATGGTCCATCTGTTGGTCCGCCTTTAACTGCCTTAGATGCTCGCTTTATCCTCATGCTATCCTGTATTTGACCTGGGCTAGTAGTGGCTGAATAGCTGAAGCTAACGTGGCAGAATTCTGAGCATTGATTGCCACCAATCTTCCTTGGGCATCTGATGCCTCCTAATTTTTATCAAGGTTTCATCAGCCTCTGTATA
>APFE030258537.1:0-13042 GCA_000404065.3 Pinus taeda
ACTTCTAGCCCAAACACAAGCACAACATTTCCAATAACATTGCCAAGGTGAAGGAAATCTAACACTTGCTAGATTTCCTTTTATCATAAACAACCAAATTGACGACAACAATATTGCAAAGAAAAAGAAATCTAGCATAGTTTCTAGCCCAAACATAAGCACGTTTCCAATAAAAATATTGCAAGGTGAAATAAATTTAACACGTGTTAGCTTTACATGTGGCACAAATACTAAAAAACTACCAACAACAACATTGCATGCCAAAAGAAATCTATAGTGTGTTATGTTTCTTTTAACACAAATCAAGAAAGTGTAATGGTGATTCTCTATTGTGAAGACCCATATTAAAAGTGGTGTAATGCTAATAAGACCAATGCAGCTACTGCGAGGATACCAATGTAAAGTTTCATTGTTCAAAAGTTTAGGGCCTCCTTGGTAAAACCATGCATGTCATATTTAGTGACTATTGCATACTCTGAGGTAGATTCAGTAATAAATTTTGTGCATCAAAAGAGTTTTGGCATTTTCTGGCTAAGTTAAGGCACCAACACCACAACTATTATGAATCACCTAGTCAAGTCTCAAGAGAGAGCCTCTTTTGTCTCATCACTATATCAATCCATGAAATGGTGGAGAGCCTAACAACCTTCTCTTTTAATCGCTCAAGCTAGAACAAATTGACAAGTTGTATTCCTACCTAACCAAACATTTTCCATGTTTTTGCTTCCTCATAAAAAGATAACAGTCTAGGGGTTATCCTGATGCAAAATGTACCTCTCGGCAGACTATGTTAACACCTTGTTTTAGGAGATTAACCCACTAGCCTTTGTTCTATGGTGACTTTCCAAACCCAATAGCTCCTCCATAAGATTACTCTCGTATTGAATCTAAAACCATTTAACAATGATTAATTGGTAGCACATGCAATTTGCAAGGAAGGGTCACAGTTTCAGGTTTGGACCATTTAGTCAGGTTTATAGCTTAAATGGCAGTTTCATACTTCGAGTTAAACTATCTTTGACATATATAATATAACTGACCTAGTCCATTTTTATATCACTACTACAACTATCCATGAAATGTGCATGCAAGGTATAAAACCAATGCTTGACTTGGCTTCCATAGTAATGTTCCACATTTGAATGGACTTCCCAAAAGATTGCATTGTGTTTATATAATGCTTCATGCATCTTTGGTAAAAACTAAAGGCTAGATGCCAAATGTGTTTGTCAGATGTTGCTTATGAATGCATAAGATAAGGTTGGTGTATTTCATATATTCTCATGCATCTCTAGTAAAAACTAAAGGCCTGTTGCCAAAGGTGTTTATCACATGTTTCTTATGAATGCATAGATAAGATTGGTGTCTTTCATATATTCTCATTACAATACTGAATGTTGGATCTAAGTCTTCAATGGTCCATGGATTGAGTTTTAACTCGTTGAGGTATATGTTACAATGGGCAAGTATCTTAAGCACTGGACAAATGGGTTGCCTAGTTTTTTACTGAATTCGATTACAAAGGAGGTATGCTAGAAACTCTTGACATCTTCTACGGTCCTCACTCAACCACACAACAAGTGGATTACTAGGTAATCCCAATTAGATGTTTGGGGTGCCATAATACCAGACATCTAATACCAGAACGTTCACTCAGATTTTGTGGGGATCGTATCAAAAGGATTGGAATGGCTCCTGGTTCCAATCAGGTTCCTACTTTATATAATATGGAACACACCCCTCGGGAGCCCTCAAATGAACTGCATATGTTTGTGCTTAAGGAGGCTCCCATCCATAATTGCATAATAAAGGACACTAGTCAAATGGCTCTTGCAAAGATAATCCTTGGAATGGACTCCCAATCGGTGCCACATAGACATAGCATAATGGAGAATAATGTAGATTATATTATCATTCATATGGCAGGTCAACACTAACACATTTCCAAAGGCAAATATTCCAATCCATATCTAGACTTGAGGTCTTCGGCTTCATCTCCTCCCTTATATAAAAATACAAAAAGGACACTAGTCAAATGGCTCTTGGAAAGATAATCCTTGAAATGGATTCCCAATCGGTGCCACATAGACATAGCATAATGGAGAATAATGTAGATTATATTATCATTCATATGGCAGGTCAACACTGACACATTTCCAAAGGCAAATATTCCAATCCATATCTAGACTTGAGGTCTTCGGCTTCATCTCCTCCCTTATATAAAAATACAAAAATGGATACTTCCCCTATCTCAATATAGATACGGATGTGGAAAACCTAAATAATGATAGAATCGTTGGGTCTTGAGCTGCTAACAGTCAAAAGGGCTTTCTTTCAGGAAAAAAAGACGTTTATTAATCTGGATTACCCCGGAATTGGATTGACTAGGAAAAAGAAGGCATCAAGTATAAAATTATATCCTCTTGTGTTGGTGTGGGGTCCAAGCTCAATACATGATTTCATGAAACCATTGAAGCAACTCGTTATCCATTCATTGATCTAGGCACCTCCAATGAATACTACGAAGCAATAGAGCATGAGCTGTCCACTCTTGCTCCCCCAATCATCCAGTTTCTTCACAGGCATGAGCTGTTCACTCTTGCTGATATTGGCTGCCAGCAATCTGTCATTTCTCCACTGTGTGGAGGATGGGGAGACTAAAAAAATTGTAGGACTATTTGGGATTAGAGTCGGGCCTTTTGTTGAAGCCCAGTAAGCTCCCATCCATAATTGCAGAATAAAGGACACTAGTCAAATGGCTCTTGGAAAGATAATCCTTGGAATGGACTCCCAATTGGTGCCACATAGACATAGCATAATGGAGAATAATGTAGATTATATTATCATTCATATGGCAAGTCAACACTGAAACATTTCCAAAGGCAAATTTTCCAATCTATATCCAAACCTGAGGTCTTCGGCTTCATCTCCTCCCTTATATAAAAATACAGAAATGGATACTTCCCCTATCTCAATAGATATAGATGTGGAAAACCTTAATAATGATGAATCGTTGGGTCTTGAGCTGCTAATAGTCAAAAGGGCCTTCTTTCAGGAAAAAAAGACTTTTATTAATCTGGATCACCCCGAAATTGGATTGACTAGGAAAAAGAAGGGCATCAAGTATAAAAATATATCCTCTTGTGTTGGTGTGGGGTCCAAGCTCAATACATGACCCCAACCAACCATGCCTCTAGTACTAGATAGAGTGTGAATGAAAAATCAAAGCAGAATTTGCAATCTTAGACCAAGGCTAATATCCACACGTGCTCTCTAGTCAGCATTTCACTCATCCTGTGCAAACAAATTAGAAAAATGCTCAAACAAAGCATTTTAAGCACCAGCACCATGATTTGATCTATTATGAATTCCTTTAAGACAGACTCAGTTTACAAACTAGCTATTAATGTAGTAATGTTATTGTCCAAACAAAGCTGAAAAGCACGGGCAAGAAGGCAACAACTCTAGCATTACTACAGTTACCAGCAGAGTAAAGTTCAGAAATACAGGCACTAAGACAAACAGCTATATAATCAATTTAGTTGTCATCTCAGTAAAGTTTACAGGTGCAGGCATTAAAGATAATTGCAAAATTGAATAGTGCACAACAATCAGGCAGATCATTGTCAATGAAAAACATCACTTGTCTGTTGCCATTTAGAATAGCATCACTTGTCTATTATCATTTAGAATAGGTGCCAAAGGCAACTGCCAGGAAAAAAAGATGTACAAAGGGGAAAGCACAACAAGTGGACCCTAGAGCATGAGCTGTTCACTCTTGCTCCCCCAATCATCCAGTTTCTTCACGGGCATGAGCTGTTCACTCTTGCTGATATTGGCTGCCAACAATCTGTCATTTCTCCACCGTGTGGAGGATGGGGAGACTAAAAAAATTGTAGAACTATTTGGGATTAGAGTTAGGCCTTTTGCTGAAGCCCAGTAACTATGAGAAGAGGTTTTTGCATTGGCTCATTCAAAATTTTGAAAATAAACTGTGGTTATGGGAAAACAGATGGCTCTCTTTAGACAATAGGAAAGTCATGATAAAGGTAGTCCTACAAGGTATCATTGTCTATTGGATGCATTTGTTTCATTTTCCAATGTCAATTATTCACAAAATCAACTCCACCATGGCAGATTCCTTATGGGTTGGGTCTGGTTACAAAAATACGCTTCACCTATCTAAACTAGACTCAATTGGCAAGCCCATTGATGGAGGTTGGGGCATCAAACACACTCACACTTTCAATCTGGTACTTCTCATAAAAAATCTATGGAGGACCTTCAAGTGCCTTGGTATTTAGCAAAAAATCATCATTAAAAAATATCTCAATCATGCTACCCTGGAAAACTGGATCCTAGTTGGGGTTCCGGTTAAGAATAATGTGTCTTTCATTTGGAATAGCTTGACGAAATCTAAGCCTTGGATACAGGGATATATAATATGGATGGTTAGACGTGGCGACATAATTCGCATTGGCCTTGATGCAATAATTGGATTGGCTGGGAATCACATTCTTCCTCCCCCAATCATCCAGTTTCTTCACGGGCATGAGTTGTTCACTCTGGTTGATATTGGCTGCCAACAATCTGTCATTTCCTCCTCTTCCAGTTGGCCACATGCTGAAAATTTGGCTCTTCTTCTGATGGAGCTCAATGTCAAATGGGAAAATTACAGATCTCATCTCTATCACGCAGATATTGCTCTTCTAAGAGGGCATATAGGCATTCTTGGGGCGGTCTTTCTCATGGAGGAGAAATCTCTACCAAAGAAACATACAAGTACATATACAACATGCAAAGGTAGTGCGCTAGAACTATTTAGCAAAATAAAGGTACCATCCAGTGCTATGGATAATTCAGTTGGTTGAACTCCATAAAGTATTTCGAGGTGTGAGTTCAATTCTCTTTGGTGCATCAGACTTGACCTGACCAGACTTTATGTGTTCAGTGGCCATCCAGTTCAGCCCTCTACAGTAAATCAGTCTTATCAGATCTAGATTCATATTTCCACCCACTACAAAGGTCTAACCAGACCTGCAGCTATTTATGGACACCGTTCAGTCTACTGGCTATCCAGTTCAGCCCTCTACAGTAAATCGGTCTTATCAATTCTGTTTTGATATTTCCATCCACTAGAAAGGTCTAATCAGACCTGTATCTATTTATGGACACAAGAAATAAAGAATGCAATGTTTCAGGAAGTTTCCGGGCATCCACCATGGCTCCAGCCACTGTAACTGCTGCAACTATTAGTCGCTCTGAGAAGCCATATTCAGATCATTAAGAAGATTTTATATATGATCTTCTGGGTGGAAGTTTTCTTGTAACTTGCTTTTGTTTTGAATGAACGCATGCTGGAGAAAGCAAGTCCGTTCATATGAACGATAGACGCGGGTGGGGTGAGAAATCAGAGACGTGGGGGCTCTTTTGTCCTTCTGATTCAACTTGATTGATGTCCAAATTTACCTCTGAAAACTCAGAGAATGCATGTCCTTGGAATGGTATTTGGTGTATGCAACACAACAGAGAATTGGTTGCCACAATATTCTCTAAATTATTATTGGAAGGTATTGTTTCCTCATCGCTTCACAATCTCTAGTTATTGTGCACTCTGAAACTTATAAAAAAATTGTCATTGAAAGAATTCCATCATAGTTTGTGTAGCTTAAAGCGCTTTTGGGAATACATGACCTTAGTTTTAGTTCGCAGTGGGGTTTTATTTCAAAGGAACTGTCTAATTCTACTCACTTTTAAGGGGAAAAACTTGGAAGTTTGAGAGGGTCCATACTTTGAATGGCCTTAAAGGAAGTATTCCAGCTCCTTTGACTTGCTGAACCCATCTTGATTCTCTGTCATCGTTTTGGCTTGGATCCAGCTAGATCGATCTCATATTTAACCACAGATCTATAATTTTGGGATAGTGTTTGTGGATTCATTCAACTAGACACCACAATTACAATGGCACCTATGTAAATAACAGATCTGATGTTATATGGGCATGTAGCTTCAAGGACAGCATGGCGTAAAGCCATTGCCACTTTGAGTCAGTGGGCCTTCCTAAACCTGTGTAGAAGTAGCCTCACCGGCAAGATTTATGAAGCCATCATGAGTTAACCTTGACAAATCTATGAGCAAGATTAGATCCAGCAGAAAACAGCAAGGAGAGACTCATTCCTGGAAACAAGCGGAATGGAGAATAGTGATTCCCCAATCTGCATGCAAGTTGAAAGTTGAAGCTTATATATAAGCAAGTAACTTGTGAGGTATATTTTTTTGGTGGGTCTGATTCATGCGAATTTGAACTTTAAATTTCATGGTTTACATGATATTTCATTACATGGTAGTTAAATAGATACAGTTACAAAGAACCAAGGTGTCCCAGATCTGAGCAAAATGTCCCAGATCTAAGCGGAATACAGTTTTTCCAGCATCTGTGGCAATTCTCTGTGCTCATTTTAGTCACATCTTTGCCAATATTTTGGGATTTTTGGCCATCTGCATGGAAGCTACTATTGATACTCAATGGAAATCTGGACTGAGTCTTTTCAGCATCTATGGCAGTTTTCTCTGCTCATTGTTCCTCGACCAACTGTATCCAGCTTGCAGCTCAGTGAAATCTAGTCACAGCCTTTCCAGCTTCTATAGCAGTCTTCATCATTGTAATCACTTCTTGGCCACTATACGAGAGTCTTGAGCTAATTGTATCAAGCAGATGGGTACACGGGAAAATGCACTGACAGGTGAATTTCCTGGCACGTTGTACCTGTTCAAAGATCTTAGAATTTTAAGTTGTGCACTGGGTTTTCGTTTTTCTTCACGGATCTCAGTTTTTATATTCCTGGATTACAGATCTAATTAAGTTGTTTGTTATTATAATAATCTTGCAGGTGTTGATTTGAAGGGAAGTTTGAAGCTTGTTTGTTATGGTGTTGGTTTTATACAACAATAAAATTATAAATTCACCATAACAAGTTCTGGGAATTTGCAATCAATATTTGGAAAATCCGGTGGAAAGAACAGAGTATAATTATTTAACACTAGCATGGGAAGCCTTAAAAGCCTGCCATTATTGAATTTGTTTTTGTATGCAAACAAATTGGGAGGGTAAATACATGTTCCTCTTCTTCAGCGATTTCTCTGGACCAATCATCCCTGAGAAGACAAATCCGAACAGGTACACATTCAAATCTTCGATTGTGATTTCGTTTGAAAGAAAAAATGCATAAAGATATTACCAGCTAGAGGCGTGCAGTGCTGCGGTCCCTCTAACGATCAGATTCTGTTGGTATGGTCCCGTTCAACAAGTTGTTATATGGAATTTGGATCCATTGAAAGTGTGTGAAATTAGACAATTCCTTTGGAATAGGGCCGTATCGCTAAATAAAGGTGAGGTCACTAACATTCCAGTAGTGCTTTAAGCTGTCCAAACTGTGATGAAATTCTTTCTGGCAAATGTTATATGAAAGATTCAAAATGCAAATAAGGAGAGGTTATCAAGAGATCAAGAAAAGTGTATCTTCCAACCCTATAATTGAAAGAAGATTATGGCATTGGCAACCACTCTTCTAATGTGTTCTCTGCATGAAATACCATTCCGCAAGCATACATTCTTTGAATTCTCAATGACCCAGTTGGACAGTGTTCCAATTATATCAGAATTTAACTGCCTTTCATAATTACGGTAAAGCCTCCAAGTCCCCGCTTTTAACTCCTTGCCCTCAATGGATGATGGGAATTGATCAGCTTCCTCCAGTGTGTGTCCATTCAAAACAAAATCAAGCCAAAAAGAACATTTGCCCCGGGGTTGATAAATTTGCAGCAGTTACTGGGGATGGCATTAACACAAGTAGCATCATAACACCAGCTTTATACAGTTCTTCCATGTTGAGAGCTGGGATTGCATTCTCTGGTCAACTGCTCGTTAATTGCATCCCTATGCATTGTAAATTTCGTTCGTAAGGATGAAGGCATTGTCTGTCTGTTTAAAATTTTATGAAAAATAAATTTTATTATTGAAAGAAAGGAGTTGGAAGTATAATTCCAAGTTCTTAAGCAGAAGTCTTAAAATAGATGAACCTTTACCATAATATGTACTTAGCATTGAGTGTGATGTTGAGGTACACAAAACTCAGCTGTATGAAAAAAGGTGAGCTTTGGCAAAAGCTGTAAATTCATACTTGTGACTTCGTTTAGGCTTATCTTAGTTTATTGAAAATAAAATTTATGTTTTTTTATTTATGTATTACAATTTTAAAAAATGATCGGAAGATTGTGAAAATTGCATAAAAAGCCAAAATCTAAAAATGGTGAAAATCAATAGGGTCATCAGAGTTTCCAACATGATTTTCAATAACCACTCATACTATATAGGTTGTAAATGTGGTATTATCATAAAATATTATAGCTTGCAATTATCATAAGTATAATAAAAATCATAATATTATTGGTAAAGATTATTGTATATGAAAAATAATGGAAACAATCACGTAGAGATTTTCTAACAAAATTATAGGTCTTAAGAAAACTCAAAGATAGTTTTGAGAAAGTTAACATGGGGCATGTATTAGAAGGAAAAAAAATTTTAAACATTCAAAATCATTGGAGTGATGATGATGTATTAGGTCCAAGACAATTATGGTGTGATAACCCAATATAACAAACTAGAAATCTAATTTTTGCAAAAGATGCATGAGAGGCTTACATAGGTTAGCATTATGGGCGATAATAATCAAATATAATAGCAGGAGCAACTCTCCCTAGCCAAGTCAACAACCATGCACAAGGTTTATTTTTTGCAATTTGTTAGTGTTATTTTACACTTGTCACATTGTTTTCTCTTTCTCTTTTATTAGAGAAACGTTTAGGGTTCAATCATGACATATAACTTCATGGAAAGGTGTTCCACATCATGATCTATCATTTCCTACTTCTTGCTCATTTATTGGGTCTTTATCTTAGCCTCAACATGCATTTTCATAACCCTACATGGATTTTTCTCCAAGTGGCTAAAATTTTCAAATTAGTGAAAAACACTTTTAGCGAATTGAAGGTATACATTTATTGATGAGTTCGAACATTATGAGAGATGGGTATTGTCACCAATATTGTAGATACAAACATGTATTTGCATACTAACTTCTATATACATTTATACAAGCTTTGTGTTCATTTCTCTAAGATATTAATTGCATTTTTTTCACTTTGATAGAAGCATGTTTTAAGTGTCTATATAGTAGAAAATTTTATGGTTCAAATTGGAAATTTGAAAATATGAAGATGTAAAAAATGATACAAGACCTTCATATAAGGGTCCTGCATGTTGCATGCATTGAGCTCTGGGAGATCTGGGGGGCTTGGGGTACTTACTGGAGCAACACACGACCATAGGGCGACGCACCCTCCCTTAATGGTGCGATGTGTAAAGGGTGAATAGCTTAGCCTTCCCCTGTGATACCCCGAGGTGACTTTGGGATAGGATGATTCATTCTCCTGTGAGCCAGAATGATTAGTTATCCTATGGGACAGATGATTAGTTCCCCTATCGAGGCATCTTACCAATGTAGTCTAAGACTCATTGGAAGTACCTTTCATCTGATTAATGAGTAGGGAAATGGGGTTAGGGACCATAGTATTACTATCGATGACATCAAGATGTATGGTGCAATAATGGTGCAGCAGTATGGACAACAAGATGTGTGGTGCAACAATGGTGTAGCAGAATGGACAACAAGATGTATGGTGCAGCAATGGGACAACAATGCTACACGGTGCTGCAATGATACAACAATGGGACAACAAAGGCAACTTGGTGTAGTATGGTGTAGCATATGGTACAACAATGAGACAACAATTGTCAATGGCATATAGTGCACAATGGGACAACAATGGTACAATGGTACAACATGGGACAACTAGTATTTAGTGCAGCAAATTCATGGTGTTGTTATGGTATGGAAAAGCACAATGAGACAACCATGACATAGTGCAACAGTGGCACAACGGGACAGGCATGCCATAGTGCAGCAGTGGCACAATAGGACAGTCTCGTCAAGAGCTGTAGGATTGATCTAAAGATCATCCGATTCCAACATGTATTCATGGAGATATGAATTTATTTGTGTTATGTAAAAATTCGTCAAGGAATTCCAGCAACTAAATTACCCCCATCTATCCTCAACGTTTTATTATAAATAGAAGAGGTTTTCAAGTCATTTTGTATACACACTTAACTCTTGATCTCTCTCCACTTGTTTTGGGTTTTGCTGGCTAGAGAGATCTAGATGATGAAGCCCTAGACGCAAGAGGAAATGAGATAGTCTGACCGCAGTCAAGAAGTATTCTATACGTTGTCCTAATAGAGATATGATGCCCTAACCACAGTCCAAACTAGGAGTTGAAGTTCTTGTTCAGTTGTACACTAATCCGCTATCAAGGGAGGGCTAATGTTGCCCTAAACGCGGTCTTAAAGGAAGAGTCATAGCCGCAGCCTTGGAGGAGCCCTAGTTGCTGTACAACGTGTCCTAGCTGCAAGCCTTATATGTTGTCCTAAAGGGATTAAATCACAGTGAAGAGAGGCTCCTTCGATGTCCCAAAAGAAGGCTCTTCATCACAGCAAGGAGGCTTCCATACGCTGTCAAAGGAAGCTCCAAAAGAGCCCTAGCCGCCGTCTTCTATTCGCAGCTAAGACACAATCAAAGGGAGCCTAAATGAACCCCTAATCCACAATAAGAAAGAGACTCAATACACAGTCCTAAAGGATGTGTTTTAGGTGTTGTTCAAGTAAGGAGACCTAGCACATCTTAGCTGTAGTCTTGAAGCCCAACCGCATTGAAGGGTGAAGTCTCTACAACTGTCTTCTGAGGAGGACCTATACGCTGTCAAAAGAGGTTCTAACTTTGAGTTTTCTTCCAGTCTGGGTACTTGCCTGTGATTTATGGCACATATGCATGCCTTGAAAGTGTGAGAATGCGCAAGAATAAACTCCTGGGATAAATACCCATTTGATTATAAGGACTTCTCTTACATTGATGTGAAAGAGTCAAGAAGGAAATTTGCAGATATCTTAACATAGAAACAAGCAATCACATTCCATTAAAATGAACTTAACTTTACATATGCCCAAAAGCAGAGGAAATAACTAAGCTGGAATCCGATCCAAGAAAATGCCCCATATTATCATCCTATGCTTAGTAATGCTTACAAGGAAATGGGTTGGGTATGTGTTTAAAGTCTGTACAATCAAAAAGAAAGAATCTAAAGGTAGCCCCAACACTTTGAATAGGCAACAAGATATTAGTTTACCAAGTCAATCTAATAATGTAGCACATATGGACTCATCTTGATATTGCTACCTTGAGTTTATTGGCTACTTCACTTGTCAAAGTGAAGGATATTCCCTTCAACTATGTGTATACAATGGGCCAGTATCTTGAGCACTGAGGAATCAGATGAATGCAGTTGATTTTATCTCTCTAGAGGTAGCACTGGTGTATTCTAGCTGTGTAAGTGTCATTTAATGAGGTTGCAACTTTTCACATATTACAAAATACGTGAATAAATGGCAAGATCATAAACAACCACACAAACAGCGACTATTTTCCATTGAGAAGAATCTATATACCCCTCTCAAGGTCTTGCAAGGCAAGGACATGGATTGAAAAGGATATATATACTCTTCTCAAAATATTCCTAGTTCTCCAAGTCGCAACCGAGCCTCAAGAACTTAACAGTAGCGAAGCATTGAAACCATATTCTTGTACTCTAGTTTTCGTCATATGATTAAGACAATAAAAAACTATACAAACATATGTATCCTATTGATAAAATCGGTATACCCCTATCAAGGTCTTGCAATGCAAGATCGACTAGATTCACCCAGTTTTGGGTTAAGGTGTAGATATACGTATACTGCTCATCGAAAACCAATATTTTTTCCTTCATCGCTGTCTTAGCAAGTGCAAAAGTGCCAAGAACAAAAATTTTATGATTTTTTGGAAGGTCAATAGTCGCGGGTGTTTTAATATAATTTTAACCCTGAGATGACAGGTTATGATGAAATCTGCAACGATTGGGAATCCGGTAGGGTATACGATGGGATGTAATGATTCTCGCTGGAGTGGGAGGAAGCTGCTATGGTCCCTGTCTCTTCTACTTTCCTCGTTCTGCTATGATATCGCTTGTTGTGCGTCTTTTCTACTTTCCTCGTTCTGCTATGGTCCCTGTCTCTTCTACTTCCGTCTCTGGAATTCAAATGTCTATGTGTACGATCGCAAATCTTCCCTGTCCGCAGACAAAATGGCTAACCTTCACTCTACTCTCCACAAAAGAGATCTAATTTGTCAAGGTTTTTTACCCAAAGGATCCATCTCCCCTAATGATTCATAAGATATGCCCTAAGCATAATCATAACTTTACAAAAAACTCAGAGTGGAGGGTCCCCTCCTTAATCTCCACCCAAATCGGCACTAGGCGTCAATGTGCTCCCTCTTGATCAATCATCTCCTCAAACCTTCAATTTGATGTGAAAACAACAAAAGTAATTAAGGGGAAGTGGAGGTGCCTTTGAATTCATCTGCCCATTTTTAGTTATGATGGGCATGGGAGCAATGTCAAAGATGATTGCAGGGCAGGAACTGATCAGGGAAAACTCTTTGATTACCAAAGAAAGTGGGATGGTACGCCTCGGCAGAGAAATGCCCCCTAAATACTAATACTAATGAAAATTCTTGTGCCCTCCATACAATGGAAAAATGATTCAAAAGAAATTATTTTCGAGTTGAAGAGGTGACCCCAGGAACAACTTTTGTGCCCTCCATACAATCGAAAACCCCAGGAACAGCTATTGCACCCTCCATACAATCGAAAATCCCAGGAACAACTGTTGCACCCTCCATACAATCGAGAAATGATTCAAAAGAAATTATTTTCAAGTTGAGGAGGTTACCCCAGGAACAAGTAAGGACTTTTGAGAAGAGCTCGGATTTTCCACAGTGCTTGTCATTTTTATATCGACGTTTCGAGTCTAAAACCAGACTCATCA
>APFE030258545.1:0-141976 GCA_000404065.3 Pinus taeda
AGGCCCAGTTGATTTAAATAGCCATCAAAGATGGGAGGATGCAGCACTGTGTCAGATTTTTTAATAAACAATTGATTCAACTTTAGGATCTCTGCCTCAGTGAGTATCTTGGCTCCTTGATTGATTAGGTCCAACAGGGATAAGGGAACCAATTTCTTTTGAGTTTTGAACTGGAGCATTTCCCTGATGGCCTCAGGGGTGGTGTAAAATACTACTGCACCTTGAGGGTTGAGCACAGCCCTCTGCATAGGGTCATAGCAGACAACACACAAGTGGATGAGGTCAAGGAACTAGTTGACCTGGGGCATCTTGAAGATTGGGAGGGAGGACTCCCAAATGCCTAGAATATCTGTTCCATCTCTGTGCTTAGCCCTGAGCTCATTTAGCAAATGAATGTGAAACGTACATTTGGATGGGCTGTCCTCTGAGATTTGGTAATCTAGGTCTGCCAAATCTTGCCAGTCCAGCTCTCTCTGAGAGGCATTCAGGGGAGCAACATTGAGGGCTACTGATGCCGAGGGGGTATCCATGTTTGTTTGAATGTTTCTTGAAATGATGAGCATGCTAGCTGAGAAAATGGAATTGAGAGGAACGCAGAGTAGCAGGATTGCTTTATAACATAATAGAATAGTGCTGGGCTTTCTGTGAAGGCTTCTTATACAGTTTAGCAGACCTCCTTTGACAATTTAGGAGCAGGTTATGAGTTCACGATTGCGCGAACAGAGAAGGGTTTTCACTAAAATTGAAGTGCAAAATGGCTCTGCTAATGTAATTCGACCTCTAATTCTCTAGGGGAAGCAGGATATACTTGGTTTTCTGGTGAAATTTCAGTATTCTGCCGTGTTCAGGTGTATTTTACAATTAACTATGAAAAAACCAGTTTGCGAGGAGGTGGACGAGCAAATACCAGTTTAACCAGTTGCTCGGGACGAAATAGCAGTTGGGTTGGCGCTTTGAGCTTCTGCGGATCGTCTGGAGTAGGCCGGTAGACTGTTCATCGTGATATGCATGCAGACAGTGCAGAGGTTCTTTTTACAAAAATAATGAAAAAACGCGAAAAATTGTGAAAATATGGCCTTTTTGCTTTATTGGCGCGCTTTTTGAGTGATGTCAGCATGTGGGTCCGGGTCGGATGACGTCAGCAGGACGTCATCGGGTGACGTGGCGGCCTGAGATCGGTCCACAGGGGCGATGAGGTGGCGGCCAGGTGGGTGAATGGAGGCCGGAGTGCGCGGTTGTGGCATTGACGTGGGTAACAGCAGGGCGGGGACGTGGGAGGACAGGTGTCACCATATCGGGCCCCCTCCTACACGGCAAGGAATCTGTCAGAGGGGGCTCCGACGGAGTTTGGCAGCGACGCGTGTCCCCGCGTGACGTAAGCGTCTGATAGATATCGGAAGGTATCTGTCGGACGTCGTGGGCCTTCCGAAATCCATGAGAGTCGTTGATCTGCGGGCGCATGATCGGACGGCTGTCGGGCGAGGGATCTGCACGGCGGATAAAGTCAACATTTCTTAACGGTCAGATGTCGGGCCCCTCCGAAATTGCTGTTGGCCGTAGATCTGGCAAGGCCGCGATCGGACGGTCATCGGGTCGATCAACTGCACGGACGATAACAGTCAGTGGGCGGGTTATAAAATAATATTTCTCGGCAAGTACGCCCGGCGGGACCCTCCACTTTATGAATGATTTTCAATAGTTTTGGATGATTTTGTTTAGTAAACTCATATTTGCCCGACAACATTAGGAACGACAAACCAAAGGTTTTCCACGTAATTTTTCGTACAAAGCATATGGGGGCAAAACATAGGATAAACGGGTTTTGATGAAGTTATATGAAAAGGCGCACATTGGTTCCCAACCTTAGGATAAGGCAGGGAAGTTAGTTTTTCATCATATTTTTGCCCTTTGATGGTATAAGGGGGCTCAAAAGGGTTTCTTTAAGGGTTTTCAGGCAAAAATGGAGACTTGGGTAGGTAGATGGGTTCAGATGGAGAGAAGGGGTTAGACTTGGGTTCTTGACCTTAACCAGATGTTAATTCAATTCCCTGGGAGTGGAAATTATGGCTATAGTGCCAAGGAGATGATATTTATACATTGTGTGGGGTTTATACACCATGGTGTTATAATAATAGGGGAAATGAAGTATAGGGAGCTAGATAATAGAGTTAGTTGTTAATGTCTGGGGGAAATATGGATGAAGATCAGTATAACCAAGTTTTCTTGAAAAGAACTTAGTGTAAGGAGTAGATCAAAATGAAAAGGCTTTTGCACAAGAAATGTGGCTTTTAAAGGCCATAAGAACCATCACAAAGCCTTAAGTTTCTCTTATGTACACAACTTGTGAAGGGGTGTTAGTAATGAGTGATATACAAATGGAAAAAAGGAAGTTAGTCATGCTCCACTGTGTTGCTTTGCTTATACATGGTTAGCAAAGTTGATCTTGGAAGAAACACCACTTCTACAACCCCATCTACCTACCCAACTAATTTGCCTAACATTTTTTATTTCTTCTTGGAGGTTGCACTTGGACTTGCAAACCCTTTGTGTGCCTTTTCTTTTGCATTGGCTTTTTTGCTTTCATTTCCTATCTAATACTACCCTTATTTCTTCCAAGGCCCCAGATTAAGCAGTTGGAAACCTTAGTTTCTCTACCTAGCTACTGATCTGCCAAGATTAAATAGTTTGGACAGATTTCTTTCTCTATTCTACAACATAAATTGAAAACATGGCATGATTCAGATTAGACTGTTGGGTCATCCATCAAAACTTTAATGAGTATGCAGGCATATACACACCTTCTCTTTTCTTGCAAATATGGAACCTTTGTAGCAGCAAAATGGAGCATATTTGGCACTTTGTATTTGCCAATCATGAAATATGAAACCTATTGGTATAGGTATCCAACACGACCAAGGAGGGGTTGTGGACCAGGAAGGATAAGTAGGAGGACCCCAAGAAGGCATGGAAGTTGCTTGATTGGGGTTGTAATAGGTCTGGGATGTCCCTTGCATTCCCTTCTGGGAAAGTCTAGATCCATGTGGCCTCCTTTGGTTCATGAAATAGAGTGGTTCAGTGGCTCCTTTGGCCCTCTGATATGCAGCTTTAATTTTGAGTCAGGAAGACGATTGATTCATAGGATGGTCTTCTTCACAAACTAAACACACCTCTATAGAGTGCAATGAACATTCATTCCTAGGATGCTTTCTAGTGCACTGGGGACAAAAGATGGGCAAAGCCCTATCTGCTTCCTCTTGTTTTCTTTTGATATGCATGGCAAGAATCTGCCTCATCTCACTCTTGAAATCTTCTAGCCGATTCTCAAATTCACTTCTAAGAGATGAGTTGGAAGACAAGG
The DNA here is from genome assembly GCA_000404065.3 of Pinus taeda. Taxonomy (NCBI): domain Eukaryota; kingdom Viridiplantae; phylum Streptophyta; class Pinopsida; order Pinales; family Pinaceae; genus Pinus; species Pinus taeda. The sequence goes on from APFE030258545.1 coordinate 3,359, forward strand.
TACTGCTCCCAACGTTTCCATTTTCAACCATTGGCTCCAGAGGAATGGGTTTCTTCTTCTTCTTCCCCTATAGGTTCTTCAAATATGTATGGTTGTTACCTAAGGGTGTTTCTTGATTGCAACCACCGAAGAAAAGAGAAGGTTGGCTGTGTGAAGCAGTGGAGGTGTTGCGAAAACATTTTTCTGAATTATCTCTACTCCTACGAGGCACAAAAGGAAATCTATTTTTGGGCGATTTTTGTTTTTCTTTTTCTTCTTGTACCTACAAAACTAAAATGGATCAAACAATGAATTGCAACTAATTAAAATGAATCTCGTTGAAACGGAAATTGCAAAATTGAAATGAAATCAGGAAATGACTAATCTACTTTGCTGAAATGAAATTGTAGAATTGAAATGAAAGCAGGAGATGACTAATCTACTTTGCTGAAATGAAATTACAAAATTGAAATGAAAGCAGGAAATGCCTAATCTACACTTGCTAAAATGAAATTACAGAATTGAAATGAAAGCAAGAAATGTCTAATCTACTTTTGTAGAATTGAAATTGCAGAATTGAAATGAAACAACTACTCTACTTTTGCTGAAATAAACTACTTAGCAGAATGTTGTAGTAGAAAATAGAAGAAAAGAAGTAATCACAAAATATTCTGATGATTCCCCGGTAATGGTGCCAAAAAGAGTGGTGAGCTCTAGTATTGCAGCAATGATGTTGCAACTCCTGGGGCTTCCTTCTTTACTTTTATCAACCCGGTAGTTCGTAACAAACTTGGAAGCGATGGTGCTGTATGCACAAGTACTAGCTCTTACTGCAGGCTGTCACTTGATCAGCTGGCGCAAGTTTGCTAGGAGCTTAAGCCAACTTCTATGAGTTCTCAGAAGAAGCTTTTACTATGATGGAAGAAAGCTAAATCTACAGAGGCTATTCTACTTGTAAAAAGAGAAGGAAAACTTAAATGAAACACAAACCCTAGCAAACCCTGATTTTGCAAGAAAAGAGATGGAAACTACTGAAATGGGTGCCATTGACTACTTAAAAGGTAAATTGCATTTATTCAAGGTACTTCTAAAGAGAAATGAGAAGAAATCATACTTTTGTACTTTCGAGTATTTTATGTGGAATTATTATGCTTATGATTTGACTGATTGTGACTATGCATAGATTTGGTGGCCAAGGAAGATGGAATTGGATTTTGCAGAAGGTGAGGAAGGTGTGGAGAGGTCTAAGAAGTCCCTAGTACCCTTTTTGAGACTTCCATTGCAATCAAACTTCGAAAAATCACTCGCATGAACTTCTATAGGAGGCTGTAGCGGATCTACAGGAGTTTCTACAGGAGGATTTACAGAAGGAGGCCGAAAGTGGTTTTTGGAGGTTTGAAGGTGGAAACAACGATGGGAAAATGAAATTTAAGGTTGGATGAAGGTTTTGAGGGGACTAGGACTCTGTCAATGAAGATCAAGAATGAAGGAGATGGTTGGATTTGTTTAAAGGGCAAGAAAGCAAGAAATTAGGGCAGATTAGTGAAATGAGGTGAATGAGTGAGGAAATCTTGAGAGATGAACTGGTACAGGCTATGCTATGGAGTAATGATAAGTTGGAATGTTCTATAAGTGAGTTGCACACTTACTTCTCAAAATTGACCCAAGCAAGAACCGAAAAACAGAGTTTTGCCTATTTTAACCAAAAATCTGACCTAAAACCAGAAAAACGTTGAACAAAACTTTATGAAAAAAAGATTATACGAAAAAAAAACATGGTAAATGAACATTAAATGATCTAAGCATGTGAATCCAAACTAATATCAACTTCTCCAACTCAAAATATGACACTAGCAATTGCATGAAGGGCAAAAACTGTGTTTTTGGTGGCAGTAGTAGTGCCTTGACCTCAAATCATGGTCCCAAGGAGGGAGAAAGGAGATCAAGACCTACTGGTAGCCTTTTTGGTTCTTTTTTTGTTACTGCAGCACTTAAGCAACTTGAAGCAAGAACAACTATTCTAATGATCAAAAGCAACTTAATTTAACAAAGCAAGATTAAGCTAAACAACAGATGTTATCTCATGAATGCAAGCAAGAGCATATAAATACACAAAGGAGGTGTTGGGAAGCTTAGGTTGGGCCCTAACACAAGAGCTTCAACCCTCTAGAAAAGATCAATGTTGGTTCAAAACTGGATTCATCTTCATTGATCAAAAAATAGTAGTTACATCACAAAACTGTCTTCAAAAAGAGCTCGAAAATGAGCTGAGTACAAGGCTGCACAAAAGTGTGAAAATATACTATGAAACGGCTATCATCCAACTAACAAAACTGAGGCCCTAATCCTTCTTATTTATACAAATAGGGACTTTTAATAGTCCTCCTAAAATCAAGGGACTTGGCTTCTTAAAATTGAAGATAAACAACAGTGGTACTTGACTTGCTCGACTGCCCCTTGGAATCATCAATGTGGCCCTCTGTTCTCCGAGCTTTTGATGGAGAATTCAAGGTAAGGGTTCATAAATGAAGTGGACACCCTCCTACAAATCCTCTCCCTGGTTCTTCCTCGAATTTGGATGCCAAATGCTCATTAAACCTTTGATTTTGTCTCAAAATCGACCAAAAATCTGAATAAAGCACACATTAGACTTTTTGGCATAATGACTAACCCAATTCACTCTATTAGCATAAATATATTTAAAAAAATGTAATAAACTAATGATAATGGTGGATTAAGTTGAAATACGAGGCAGAATGAGCCCATATAATTACCCATTTCTGGGGCTCATCACTACCCACTCATAGTATCTTAAAGGTACTAAAATCTTTTCTTGTAGCAGCTTCCTAATCTCCCTTTCAATGGATGGAAGTAAGAGTGGATTTATTTGTCTAAGTTTCTACTTACAGGGTTTCACTTCACTCTTTAAAGGAATCTTATGATGTATGATGTTAGTATCAAACATTTTCAAATCATCATAAGACCAAGAAAAAAATCTTTGTAGGCTTTGAAACTATCTAAATACCTCTGTTTATAATGCAGGGGGATTGCTTTTGATAGCTTTATCAACTTAGGATCCTCTATTGATCCAATGTTGCAATATTGTACTTGATCATCCATTTCAGGAGCTATTTTTTTGGCGGCTATGTCGTCTTTATTAAAAAACATTTCTAGTGGGACTAGTCTACAAGGGATAGTGTTCCCTTTCAGTTGCAAATTTTGTGCCCAACCACTACATCTTTACATGAAGTAACTTCTTGATCTGATTCTTCTTCTTCTTCTTCTTGATCTATCGTAGAGTTAGAAAACTCCCCAGTTACCTCTATGAATCGTTTCACTTGTTCATCATCTTCGAACACTTGCCAGTGCTTAATGTTGTCAGGTATGGAGGGTATGTACCTAACTTCCACCTCATATTTGAGGATAGGATTTTGAGGGGGCCTGAAAGTAATTGCAGCTACAACAAGAGAGTTGGCCATCCTATTTTCTTCCCTGGGAAGAAACTGGACGTTGAAGGCCAAGAAGAAATTATCAATTAAGTCCCACACTTCATTTTGGTACGTCCTCGGTCTACGATGTTTGGCCTATCATTGGTTCCTGATTTTCCTTACGACTAGCTCAAAGTCTCCATAAACTATTAGACATTCAATATTCATATTTTTTATTGTCTATAACCCAAGGAGAAGTGCTTCATACTCCACCACGTTGCTAATTACTTCGACCTCCAACTTGAATGAGAGGGGCATCAGGCAGCCTACAGGAGATACCAACACTACCCCTGCTCTATTTCCCTCTTTTCAATTAGATCCATCAAAATATCATTTCCATACTTTGCTTTCACTTGCATGCTGATGTTCTGATGGCCATGTTAGGTGGACTGATGTTTCTATTGTGATAACCTCACCTTCTTCTAGAAATAAGTAGGAGAGGTCAATTTATTTTCCATAGACTGAGGAGTTATTTGGGCCTTTAGTTGAGGGCACAGTTTTTACAAACTTGGATTCTATATATAGTCTCCTTTTCTCTCCTCCAAATGTGGTAATGGTGTCGTAAGTTAAATCCAATTTGATAGAGCCCCCTACCTTGGAACCTCAGGATGTAGATAGCAGCATGCCAAAACGAGGGGGTATATCTTCCATTACTATTTCCATTACCATGCTCTTCTCAGGGACTTGAGCCAAGTTCACCACTAGATCCTTTATCAAACCCAAACATTTGACCCTCTTGGAGTCGAAAGAGTAAAGGTCCCTGTAGGGCCTGGTGATCTGCAAGCCAAGTTGTTCCATTAGTTCCAATGACATGACATTGTGGGAGGCTTCAGAGTCCAACATGCAATTATGTAAAAGAAGATCATGAATTCATAGAGTTACATAGAAATGTGCAATACAAGGATCAAGTTCTTCCACATGTAGCCCAAAGACCACCATTGGCCTCTCTTCTTGAATATTTAGAGAATCCTGGGTAGGTGATGAAACTGATGGGAGCTTGAATTGAGATACATGAGCTTTATAGGGTAGGCTACTTCAGAAGCTTAGTCAATGGAACATAAATATTTACCATTACAAGCTCCCTTTGAAGGTTGAATGTAGATTGGGTCTTCTCTACACCTCTTGGCTCAGCTTCCCCTTCACTACCACCAATGTTTTTCTTCAAAACAAGTGCTTCCTTTGTTTTGTTCTCCTCTGAGCGATTTCTTTACTTATTCAAGGGGAATTTTATCCTAGAAGGGTCAAGATGCATCATGCCTTTCACATTGTTTGGTACTAGAGGGGTAACTTGTGAAGAATTTTCCTCATGTTGCTCTGGTTCACTTAACCTCTTCTTTGAAGATCTTAGGTCATATTTACATTGTGATTATGGAAAAATGAACTCTGCAAACTGTTTTCAATAATAATCCATAGATTTCTTATCTGCTACTTCTCCATCATCACTGACCTTGTGGTGAACCATATTACCTTGTTCTTCCTCAAAGAAAGCAGAATATAAGTCTCCCTACATCTCCTATGTATTTAACCATTTCTCATCGATATCATCTTCTAAATATAGAGGATGAGGGATTTGATCTGGTTGTTCCTCTCTTTCCCTTGGAAGTATCTGTAATGGAGGCCTTCTATATTGTGGGTTATATCCCTGATTGTTGCCTTGAGCATTCTGTTTAGATGGAATCTTATTTTGAATTTCTAGTTTTCCAACCTTATGTGACAAAATCTCGATGAGTTTATCCATCTCCTCCAACTTATGATCTAATGATTCTTTGGTTTGAGCTGAGGAGGAAGCTTCTTATTTACCTCTTCTATTCCTAGTGGTTTCCTCCTTTCCACTTTGACTTCCCTGTGGAGGAAAAAATTGCTTATACTTCCATAGCAACGACCTGGAGTTGATCTAAGGATGGATATTTCCTTTCTCTTAAGGTGAAACCAAAGTCATATTCAAAGGCTCCCAAGTAAACTACCCGAGAAACAGTTGGAGGAGGTTTTATCTCAGCAGGAAAGTTGTTATACTGCTTATTAAATATCTTATTAAAATATAAGATATTCTCCTTTGGCTTCTTCCTGATGGCATTGAACTCTGTTAGGAGGCACTCATGATCTCTCTTCTCACCGCAATTTTGTGTTAAGGAGGTTTCTAATTCCTCCCAGGTGGTGATGGAGGCATCGGGGAGGGTTTTAAACCATTTTCTAGCTTCTCCATCAAGGGACTGTATAAAAAGTCTCAAGACCACATCTAGCTATTCTACATTGAGGTTCTCAGCAAAAGCACAAAAGGCCTAAATGTGTCTCTAAGCATAATTATCAATTTCCCCATTAAACCAAGGCAAAAGCTTCAAGTAGTCCTAGGGCATGGCATTTAAGGGTCGAGGTATGTCAATAGGTGCATACTTGTTTAGTAAAAATCCCGGAAGAGCCATTTGGATTGGTGGAAGAGGATTAAAATTTCCTTGAGAAACTAAGGTCAAGACCACAAGGGTTGAAGGGAAAGGAGGGTATGTCAGGGTGTTAGGAGAAAGTCCTGAATTGTGAGCAACAGTGGGCTAAGAAATAGAGGAGGAAGTGACAAAGGCTAGTGAGATGGTAGCAGAGGCAGGGGGAGTTTTCTCTCTCCTAACTATTCCGAAAGTTAATTTTTCAGGGTTAGAAATAAATGGGGCTTTTTGTTGTCAGGTGTCTGAGTGAGTATGGGACCTTCTGAAAGCCAGGGTGATGAATGATAATGAGGGGGGTGTGGAGTCACTAAAGTGATGTGAATGCAATCAGAACATACTTCCCTCACCTATAGGAAGGGTGCTCAATTTGTCATATCATAGGGGAAAAATCCTTCAATAAATTCCCCAACAATAGTGCCAGATGATGTTGCCGCTCCCAGAGACAACCTTGGATTGCTTACAAGACTAATTCCTAGGTACATCCAAATCGGTGTTCCTCAAATGATTCTAGAGCAAGAGGAGACACCACCCATATTCTATACGTAGATATCAGAGAGTTGGTTCTTTCATTCAAATATACAAGTTGTATGTTTCCGCATTTCTACATACATATAGTTCCCATAAATATAATAGAAATAGCAAAGGCCAAGCACTTCAAAGACATAGAATTTAATAATCTCTATAAGATATATGATAGGAGGCAAAGAAAAGGGACAACTCAGGATATAGAGCTCAAAGTAACAATAATTCTATATATATAATATAGAGCTTGAAACCATAAGATTTAATATAACTATCTAAGTGATAGAAATATGTAATGAACAAAGAAGAAATTAATGATATTCTCCACACAATACAATTTTTGAAATATAATTTCGACCCCTCACACCTGCATATGCATTAACACTTTAACGCAGATAAATCTGTAGACAAGTCTAAAATATCAGAAAATCTATTATCGCATGAATTCAAAGTGGAAAACATAAAAGATGAACAAAATAAAGTAACTGATTGTAATACATCAAAGGAGTAATCACCACTATTCCTATAATATTCTACAAGATCTATGTGACTAAGTGATATAGTTTTCACAAAAATATCTGACTTTCTTTCAGGTTTCAGCACCCATTTTTTAGTGATGCAACCCCCTATTTATAAGAAGAGGGGGTGCTTTCAATCATGGTTTCATACATAGAATCCTAGGCTGAGTTTTCAGTTGTCAACTCAAATTTGTCTCTCAGCTAGGGGAGGCTTTATATCCAAAAAACATTAAGAATAATAATAATGGCCTCACATAGGAAGGCACATCACAGAATCATGGAACATGTGTGACATTAATGCAAAATTCCAACACCCCGTCACCGTAATCACTTTTTTTTCATGGCTACATTTATCTCATGATATATGCTCCTATGTTTCTCAACTAACTCTCGTCATTCCGTCTTTAAGTCCTTTAGCGCTGACCTTGAGAACGAGTCATGAAGAGCCATTTCTAGGGGTTGCCAATACTTGGTTTTAAATGCTCCCTCTCTTGATTCATTACTACAACCACCTCCACGACCGACTCTGTCACTTTTGCCTTAGATGTTCTACTGAATCCCTTGGTGCTTTTCTCTGCTTGGTCTCAAAGGCTTGATCTCCTATATCTTCCTCTGCAGCTCCTTTCGGTGCCGACCTCATCGATTTCTACCATAAAAACCTTCTAAGCATAGTCAACGCCTTGATCCGACATGGGGTGTGTTCTCCATTTAATGATAGAAGTCTCAAGGGGCATGATCGTTCACCTCTTCATACAAGAGAAAGGACACAAACTTATGCCTCTAGGATGGGTGAAAGGGCACCTTTGGATTTCCCCATTAGTCTCTCTTTATTATAGCCCCTTTTTTTTAATTCCTTATACGACTGGGGTTGGAGCCAAAGGCCCATGTTTTTGGCACCAAATGTCTCAATAAATGCATGGGGGAACTTTCTCTTTATATTATAGAATTCCTTCATCGGTTGATTTCCCAGATCCGAACTCTTTCTAAATCATAGCTCATAAGTTATAGCATCCAGGGGAGGAGTCCTGCATATCGTAATTTCATTGTGTTAATGCCTTTAGCTTTTTCCTTCTCCTTAGAGTGGGCTGATAGTCTGGACGTGAGATCCTTATAGACCATGACGTAATACCTTATCGCGTCTGGGGGTTTCCCGCATATCGCAGTTGCTATCTCCATCAGCTTTAGCTTTTCCCCTTAACTACTACAATCGTTGATATGTGGGGTCACATCATCACTACCACATGTCACCTAGTATGTGGTGACATGTGGCACCCAAAAATGGGCCCATGTCACCCCTGAAAACATTGAAATCGAGTGACACATGTCCTTTTCCAAGTCACTGCTGATGTTAGCTGTTGTTGGCTTGTTAGGGCCTAATCTAGGTTCGGAGTTAATTAGCCATACAAATCCTGGTACTACTGGCCCTTTCGGCAACATTCCATGGAGCGTGGACTGAGGTCTCACCCGAAGTAGTATGGGAGGGTGCTAGAACCAGTTTTCCATACCCTGGAGATGTCTGATGAGTGTGATTGGTCCTTTGTCTATTCCTGTGCACAAGTGGCTTCACGCACCTTTCGTGCGTCGCAGATTGATACCCTTCCCTCACACAGCCCTAACCAGGAGGTATGTCATGCTCTGTGTTATTACGCAAGATCTTATTTATCCTTCAGTGTTAGTTAAGCATCTTCGCCTACTTAAATGTCTTTAAGTTATACTTAACAATACAAAGCATTCATACAAGTGCATGCGGTAAATAAACAATATATTTGCAAATTATATCAATCGTGCATTAACCTAAGGACAGATACACAAGACTATAACCAAACTTCTCTTTATTGATTTTCCACCAGTTACAAACTTGACCTACCTTGCGCACTCAACTGTAGGAGTCCGTGCACTCAACTGTGGACTACTAGGCCTCTGCGCACTTAGTTGTAGATAGCAAAAATTTTAAGAACCACCCTAAATTTATATGTATAATAAATGGGTGAATCCCCATGATACATAGGAAAAATGGGAGGTGATTTTATCAATAATATAATATGCATATATAATTTTTTTGTCGAATCTCTCACCAGATTATATTATCTTGTAAAGTCATGGTGAACCTATCACTAAATTATAAAATCTTGTAAGATCTTGGCAACTATTTCATTGAATAATAAAAAATGAAGTCTTGGCGAATGTTTTGTTAAAGTTTGAAACCATATATGATAATAGGAAAACATATTCATTAAATTGTAATATAATAACATACATGTTTGGAAAAACGAAACATAATTTTCTCTTCCTACAAACAATAATGCAAGTTTCAGTGGCCATGTTTGTCAAGGTTTTCACTACACACTCTTTCATATCATTCTATTAGTTTTGATAATATTCCACAACAAAGTTCTTGTAGGTGTTGATCTTGACCGCCAGTTCTATCAAGGTAGGAGAGATTAATCTTTTCTCTACCACTTTTTTCAAGCTATTGTGGAGTACCAAGGAGGGTGTTAGCGCTTAAATCTACCTTAGGCTGAAATAAGGTAAGACTCAAGGCCACATCAAACCACACTCAACCTCGTAGCTAGCCCTACGAGGACGTGAGAGGGCTCTCTCCGGGTCAAACTCGACAAAAGATAATCGAAAAGGCTCGAGATGACCGAATTGATGACTGATTTTAGGCTAGGTATGAAGTGCAAGGAGTTTAGAATTGATTTTTAATGATTTTGTTGAATTCAAGGGAAAGGCAAATTTGGGTGCGGGGATGAGGCACAATTTTTGCAGAGGTCTACTCGGGGCAAGATAGGCGATTTTTTTGATGCCTTAAAGCAGGTGAGATGGGTAGATCAGACTGGTGAGGGGCTAAGGAGAGCAAGGGAGTCTCAAGGATTCTCCTTAAACTAAAGAAAACATAGAAAATTAAACAAATTTAAAGGCAGAGCATAGCAATTTCATGGATTCTACCTTAACACTTCATTTGTTAATTACAGAAGACAATAGAGATAATGACTGCACAATACACACTTCAGTATGAGAGCAAACACACCATCAACAATAAATCCAAGGATCCCAAAATAGTGCTGCAAAACCCTGTCTTTCCTTTGCAAAAATGCAGATAAGATATGTGCATATAGTGCAAGCTATTCCCAAGTCCAACCCTGAAAATGACTAAGAAATAACATAATATAGGAAGCTAACACATTCCCTTGCCTTAGGGTCAGCCATCATCCTAGGAACTGTTAAACAATGCTAAACTAAGCACTACAATCTAGGCAGTCAAAACAACTTGCCTCTATAAGCTAGGAAACCAATTCATTCATTACATTTTTGCTATTTTATGAATGAATCATCTAGAATAGGTAATAAGTGTCATAACAACATAAATCTCCAATAATTACATCAAGGAGGGTGGAAAATCCCATCACAAGTCAAAACTGGTCAAACTGGCTTGATTCGGCTGAGCTGAGGAGGAAAACTGTGCCAAAATACCCTGTGCGCCGCGCGCTTGAGTCCTGTGCACCGCACGCCTTTCCACCTGATTTTGGGGCACTTTCCGGCATCCAAATCGAGCTCAATTTGGCTTGTTGGAAAGCCCTAGATGCTGACTTTCCAAACCAAGTGGAATTTTCCAATTTTGTCTCCATTTGACCCTCCAAAAGTGGATTCTCCCAGAAGTACTTCCTGTTGATGCAAAAAGTGGCAGAAAGGTGATTTTCATGATGTTTTTTGAGCTTTTGATCACCCAAAACTTGATGAAATGCCTTGGCAATTGCTGAGCATTTGTATTTCATCATCACAAATCCAAAAATTTAAGCCACCTGTGATTTGGACTTCCCCATCTTATGGGTCGCGTGCTGAGTGCGACACATAGAGCCCAAAAACCTGTTTCGCAAGCCAAAAATTTTGAAACGACAACATTTTCTCCAAATTTTCCCAAAATTTTAGTGAAGACCCTCCATCATGTATCATGCTCAAATAATGAAGCCTCGGCCAAAAATCGAAGCGGATCAGGCCTTTTGCGTTATTTTTGTGCTTTGCTCAAACGCCTTTTGAGGACCTCCATTCTCGCTTTGCAAACATGCATGCGAGCCCAATAGTGAGTCTTCATGTGGCGAAGCATGTCCTTGTCCCTGTTTGCTTTAGCTAACAACTTTTCCAAATGAGTGTTCACCCGGATGAGCATTGATTCCCGATCAATAGGTGTCAGATCACTAGGTCTCCTACGAGCCAATTCCCGGTCTTCCCGAATCTTGCGCAGCTCATAAAGTTCATGCTCATCTTCCAACTGTTTGTTGCGCTGCTCTAAGTATTTGATCACCCATTTAGCCATTTGCAATTTCTTTTGCAGCGACTCATTCTCGGCCCTTTTCTCTCGGATAATCTCCTTGAGCTTCGAGTTGGGTGAACTAGCATCAACATCAATGACACTGATATCCTGAACTCCTGAAGGACCCTCATCGACCATGGGTCTCTTGCCCCTATCTTGAATCTGTACCTATGCTGAAGATGGAAGCGAGACCCCTTCCACATGATGTGGAGATAATACTCGCTCTGCTGATGATGTCAACGAGACCCCTTCCATCCCGGTGGAGATAGTACTCGTCGTGTAGCTGCAAATAAGGCCCTGGGGCCTTTCTGATATGTCACATATACTGGAGCATCAATATGCTCGGTCTCATGAATGTCAAACTGCTGTGAAGGCCCTCCCTCATCATGAACGATCTCTGGAGGAGGCTGTAGTGCGGAAAAGAAATCACGGGAGATGAAATCCTCCCAAGCAATACCCTACTGTGCCAACTGATGCATCACTATGATTTTGATCAATGCATAGTGATATATGCTCCTGTGCTGATGTGTCGGGGTCTTCCTCTGTACTAAAGGTACCATCCTCTCTATGTTTTGGCACATGAAAAACAGAATGTTCATCAAATGTACCCGTGTGAAATGCATCAACAAACGAACATGGTACGCATAGAGACGTGAGAATCTTCCCTCACAGATGAAATACCGAATGATGAGTTTCATCAATGGTTCAAACTCATCTTTCAGGTATCTTAAAGGAAAGACTGCGCTCAAGTGTCCGATATATGCGGGCTTGATATATGGCTCATAGTAATACCTGTCCAACATCTTGGGTTTACTCCATTCCTCCCCCACATTTGGTATCCCAGTGGCCTGAGCAATAGTGTCGGGTGACAAAGTGAAATCCACTCCGACAAGGTTTACATGACCATCCTGTAGGTTAAGGAAAAATAGACGGACCAGTTCCCGATGATGCTGAGTTTGTGAGATCATCTCATAATATTGGTAACATGCTTGGCACCGAAAACAATCCATTGCAAGTGGGCAAGCTTGCAATTGAGCCAAAGAAGTAGGCTCCTCCCTAACATGCTGTCCACTTTTGCCACCTTTGTGATACCTCCATGGCACATTAGGCACATTGACATCTGGTGTAGAGTCACTATCATAATCCTGCTCATATACTGACTTGGTTTCTGACATGTTCTTTAACAACAAGGTAGCTGGAATATATATATATATGCTGATATAGAACTGTGTGCCAAAATTTGACTGTTGACTTTTTTGTCTTTTTATCAAAATGCTATGACCAAGGGGACATAAATGACAAGGGAATAGTTAGGAAAAGGGAAGCATTAGGGAAATGGGAAAAATGAAAACATTAGGAAAATGGGAAAATGGTAAAGAGAAGGGAAAGGGCATGGGAATTTTGAATTTTTTAGGGTTTTGAAATAAGGTAGGGGTTATATGGTTGTAGTAGAAGGGAGAGTTTAGGATTTTGAGAGAGGAAGATGTAGAGTTTGATGAGGAATTATTGGGAAAAATATTGGGGAATATAGGAAATGGGAAATAAGGGAAATAAGAAACCTTGGCAACATGTATTTTGAAAACCCTACAGCAAACTTGGCACTTGAATCCTTACAGCAAATTGATGAACATGGAGGGTTTTTTACACTTGGTTTTCATGACAAATATATCATAATTTCTTTATATAAACCATCCAAAAACCAAGAGCAAGCTATGAGTGTAGGCCTACCTGCGAATTTATGCGTGAGGAGAGGTGATTTGAGTGATTTCTGGGTGAATTTCAAGCATAAACTCCTATGCGCTGCGCGCCTCACCCAACGCGCCGCGCACTTTTGATGCGTCGCGCGCGTTCAAATTTGCACTGGAAATTGTTGTCTGATGCGCCGCGCGCCTATCCTGATGCTCCGTGCGCCCTGGAACTAACCCAAAATGCTCACAAACTTGCAAAATTGCCTTTGAACGATGCTCTTGGCTCTCAAAATGTGGAATGGGTTGCAAATGAGGAGAAATGACTTGATATAGCCTCCCTTTTAATTTTTGCTTAATGAAAACCCATTTTTCTTATGTTTGGTTGTTGACACTTTTTCAAAATTAATAGGCTCTGACCTTTTTGGTTTCTTTCTTAAAATAGGTTGAAATGATGATTTTCTTTGATAATTTTTTGCAGGGATAGCTCTGATATGCTTCGGCAAAGGAGACCAAGGCTACACTTGAACTATTGAAGAACTGGAAATTTTGACAATTTTTACAAAAATGAGGTGGTGACTTATCTTCAAAACTGAGTTTTGAAGAGAAGTCCTAATTCAGCTGTACAATGATGAAAATTATTGAAGTGATGATTTATCGAAGACATCCCTCTAGCCCGCTAGTCTCCTAAGACTTTTCAAGACAAAATTGACTCAACCCTAGACCTAAGACCTAAAAATTTAAAACATGATTGAAAATGATCTTTGAAGATTTATTTTAATGAATAGACCTGAACCAGCAGTGCCAAGCATGAGGGGAATGAGTGACACAAACCGCTCCATCACGGTTATGGCTTGCCTAACAAAATGCAACTGATGAAAAGTGGTGGGACACCTAAAACATGGAATGCAAAAAAGAGCTTTGATCTCTGATGGAGGGATAACTAGACCGACTCTAACACATGACAATATTATTCTATCAACAAAACATACCTTCATGGATGAAATCAATTGTTTATTATCACAACACACTAGCATAAATATTTAGAACACTTCTGCATGAAGAATTCAACCATAAGTTTCTATCTTATTCTACTATTTCATAGCAATAAATAACTCAGGATTAAAGCATAAAATAAGAAAAAAAATCATCTAACTATAAATAAGCATTTAGGGAATATTCGGGAACATATCATGCTCCACCCAACCAAAAACTATCTCCAATTGTTCCCCCATAGCTAATGTCTTCATACCATCAGGAATCAACAACCCCTTTGGTTCATACCTTTTTTTATGTTATAGATCTCTTTCGAAGATACTTTTAGTAGTGTCCTACTTTAAGGATGGCTAGCCTTTTGCGTAGGCCTTTTTGTTTTAGTTTTTTTCTAAGAATATTATTTTAATTTTCCTTAAAGCACCTTTCTCTCTCATTGTGCTTCATTCCGTCTCACTTTGTATTTTTCTCCAACTAAGTGATTAACATAATCTTTCTATCCGATTATGTTAATATTTGTAATCATTCTCTCCTAGGGATTTTGAGGACACTTTTAGGTAATGTCCATTTAGTGGACTCAACCACAAAAAAACCTTACATAAGCTAGAAATATGTCTTCTAAAACTATATTTCTCTCTCTTGAAAATTCCAAATCGTATATTTATTAGTTCAAATAACAATAAAATATTTACATAATTTCATAAGTCTATTCATGGTTTCCATTAGCACTCAATCCAATAATAGTTCAATATATAAAATTAGTCAATGTTTAAACAATTCAACATAGGGGTGTTACATATTCTTTGCATAAAAATAAAAGTAGTCCTCAGAGTTTTTCTTTTAGTTCCCTTCTTCTTGGAACAAAATTGGAAATTCTTCACGCATTTTTCCTCGATCTCCCAGGTGGCTTCCTCTCAGTTAAAGTGCTTCGATTACACTTTAGCCTAGGTCATGGATCGATTCTGGACTATGTTTTCTCTTTTATCTAATATTTTTAGTGGTTCTACCCAAAAATATACTTCTAGTTCCACTTGTGGCACATTCCAACCAATGACATGAGAACTATCATTAACATGTTCTTCATTAAAGTGACATGAATGAAAATAATTACACACTTTTATATGACTGAAAAATGTTATTTGAGAAGCTACCGACCAAACACTATATAAAATCTCAAAGGGGCCAGAGAACCTTTGTGCTAATTTAGCACAAGTTCCTAGTCTCAAAGTTCTCTTTCTTGGTTTTACTTTTACATATGCATGTTCTCGCGCTTTAAATTATCTATGCATTATATTTTGATATACATAACGTTTATTTTAGTCAAGTGAAATTTTGAAAATTTGTCTTATCTTCTTCACTACTTGCTCCATTTCTTATAGAACATTAAGCACTCATACCAACACATATTCTAGGTGACTCCAACCTAAAGAAGTGTAGCATTTCCTTCTATACATTTTATTCAAATGAAATCATTTTCATAGATTCTTGATAACTATTATTATAAGAAAATCCTGCTAAGTGTAAGAGATCTTATGTAGTAGGGTTTTCCATAACATACATCCTTAGCATATCATCTAAAATATGGTTTGTCCTTCTTGTCTCACTATTTTTTTGGTGGTGGTAGTGATGCAGGAGAATTTGACCTCCCCTTAATTAAAGGATGAATCCAAAGCGGAGAAGGAGGAGATGTGGACCATCAAGAAAAATAGGGGACATTTATGTTAAAAACAGAGTAAATGATGGAATGGATAAAGTCTCTCGAAGACTTATTTAATGTAATTTAATCTGCCATATGTGTGCATAACTAGAGATTAGGGACAGTTGAATGATTCAAGGAGAGGATTGATCGGATCCTTTCAATGATCCGATCCAATATTCCTGTAACGATGAACCTGCATGTTCTAAATATATATCGTGAGACAAATGGGAATACAAAGTGATAGATAGAGATTGTAAAAATGAGTATTGATTCAATGTAGTCGAGGGAGAATTGTTCTTAAGGCTAAGATGCCTTAGGCTGTAATAGAATTTTGTATATGTATATAATAGAAATATGTGAGTTATATGTATCTGTGTATTTTCCGCCATTTCCAATTATACCGTGTATATATGCATTGGTTTCTTGAATCCCGTTTGTAAGCATGTTGATCAACCATCGATCATTGTAGGATCGATGGCAATCCAAAGATATATATTAATGAATGTTGGGTGTGTTGTAGCAAAGTATGTCAGAAACCATGTTAAGTGCATAAATCCATCGAAGGCAAGGAAAATCCCAATTACACTAAGAAACAACAAAAGCATAGTTCGAGTTTGAAATCTAGACCTGAAATTTTATAGACGAGACATAGACCCTTATTGGGTCCAGAAGGTGTATTGGGTTGGTGCATTGAACTGATCGGAATGGGCCCTAAATGATTGCGATCACGATGATGTGATGGAACATGGACAATCAGACCAGAAGCCAAATCGATGGTCTATATCTAATTGCTAATCGCAATCGGGGAGATCAAAGAGTTAATAGTAATGGATTTTGCGATAGCGCTGATGTGGTTGAACACCGATATGATGATAGCAATAAATAGACAATCGGAGGTCAGGGTGATCAGAGCGATGGAATGGGTCGGAGCAAAGAGTGGACCTGACATATATATAGATTTGGGTGAATTGTTTTTGAAGTTTGAACAAAGGGTTCGGAGCAGAGTTTCCATGTGTTTCTATGCATTCCTGTGTATTGTGATAAAGTGGTTGTCCTAGGTTCTTATGGCCTAAGCACATGAATGAACACTCTCGATAGTGTAGTAGGCTCTGATATGTTATATGGTCCCGTTTAAAAGGTTTGAAGCCGATAACGCTTCCGATAGGGTTTATGGGCCATAACCCACAGGCCTCAGGATCGAATTATTGTAAAGAAGGGGGATTTTGACTAACCTCCAAAATCTCTTTTCATCAGGTAGGTGGTACTATTGTTGAGTTGTGTATCCATTCTTCCAAGCATGTCCTACCAAAAGTTTGAGGTAAATTTAACATCTCTATCAAATATCACCATTATCAGTATACAATGTAATCGAAATGTATTTTCTCATGAATATGTCTACAACCTATGTTGTTTCGAATCTAGACAAAGCAGTAATGAAATACGTTGCTTTACTCAATTTATCTACAAAAAACGTAATTTAGTCATTTTGTATTCTAGTTCATGGAAGGCCATTGACAAAATTTAAAGAAATCACTTCCAACTTCCATTCCGCAATGTGTAATGGATTTAATAGTCGAGTTGGGAATTGGTGTTCTACCTTCATTTTTTTCGACTCTATACATTTAGTGAAAAATTACACCACTTCCCTCTTCATACCAGGGAAACTAAATTCATTTCTCAAGGTTGAAATTATTTTTTGATATCCTAGATGTCCTGCAAAAGTTTTCTTTTATGTCCATCTAGGATAAGCTGATTTAGTGAATTGTCATTAGGAATATAAATGTTGTTCCTATATGTTAACATTTTTTCTGAATTTATGCATAACAAGGTATTGTTATTTTCCCTAATATCTATTTTATTTTTCGATAAACTTCATATTTCTGTGTTGAAATTCTATTTTTGTTCTACAAAATCTAATTTAGCATTGCTCATAGAAATTTCCATTAATGGATTTTCATTCATACTTAAAGCATTTTCTACTTTGTTCATTTTCCTTTAATATGATTTATGTAAGCATAAAACTCACTTATAATTTCCATCGACCTATCTTGTATAGCATTTAAATGAAATTCACTTAAAAATGTTTTTAGGCTAATGTGGTTAGGGACAAGTGCAAATTGTTTTCCCGATATATAGTGCCTCCAAAATTTTAAAATATGTCTAACAAAAGATAAATATAAGTCATATAAAACATAATTTCTTTCATGTAATTTTAATTTCCTTGACTCATATGCTACCACATAATTATGTTGCTGCATAACACCACCTAGCCCTTCAAGACATGCATCAATACATACCACAATCTGCTTATCTAGATCTGCAATATTTAGGATATGTGCTACTATTAGAAGATGTTTTAACTTATCAATACTCTCTTGTCACTTGGCTGCCCATTCAAACTTTACTCCCTTATTTTGTAAGAAGTAATGGGATGGGATAACTTAATAAAACCTTCAATAAACCTTTTGTAATAGTTAGTGATTCCCATGAAGGATCTAATATCTGACACATCCTTAGCTATTGGCCAATTTAAATTTCTCTTAACCTTTTTCACTATCAACAAATAATATTTATTTTGAAATGACATGGCCCAAATATTGTATGTTGTTATTGTAAAAACCACATTTGCTTAATTTTGCATACATGTGATGTTCTCTTAAACTTTGTTGCAGTACTATTAAATTTTCTTCGTGTTCTTATTTCTCCTTTGAAGACAGTAAAATATCATATATGCATGCCAATACAAATTTATCTAGGTACTTACTAAGTATGCTTTTCATTAAACATATGAAAGTTACAGGTCCATTGGTCTAGTGAAAATGTGATACTATAAATATGTAGTTTCCATACCTTGCTCAAAATGTTGTTTTATGTAAGTCTTCATGTTTTATTCTTAATTGGTGATACCATGTTCTAAAATCAACTTTTGAAAATAACATTTGTCCTCTAACTTGGTGAAACAAATAATCAATGCAAGGCAATAGATACTTGTTTTTAATAGTGATTTTGCTCAATTGTTGGTAGTCTATGCACATTATAAATATAACATCTTTATTTTTCACAAACAATATTGGGGCTCCACAAGGAGAAACACTTGGTATGATATAAACTTTGTCTACAAACTCTTGTAATTTCATTTTTAGTTCTAACAATTCATGGATGCTCATTCTATAAGATGCCTTTGACACCATGATAGCTCCTCGTATGAAATCAATTGAAAATTTTATATCTCTTCTTGAAGGTAGTCCTGGAACTTCTTCTGAAAATACATCTTAAAATTATTTCATTACAACTAACTCATATATTTTTGAATATATTTTTTTCTCATTATTTTCCTTAATTTAAACAACAAGGACCTTGTAGCCTTTTCACACACTTCTTTTCAACTACAAGGTTGAAGTTTTCCTCGTAGAAATGGGTCTAGGTATGCCTTTTATCAATTGTTCAATTTCATCATTATTGACACAAGTCAAAGTTTCCTCTTAAAAATTTATTACACCTCTGTTTTTATCTAGCCAATCCACGCCTACCAGTAAGTCATATGAACCTGGAGGAAATATGTTTAAAATTAACTCCGTTTGTATCCATTTAAATTCACAGGAAAATGTTTTATATAACTAGTTACTTTCCCCTTTGTACCTCTTTCTGGTTGTACTAACCATGCATTTTTAAAATTTTTGTCTTTTAAGTTACATTTTCCCACCATTTGTGGACTAATATAACTAAGCCTGACTCCCACACATACTAGTATAGATACATGTTGGTTCAGTATGTTACCTTAAATTTTAATCATAGTGGATTGGTGCTCTGCTTGTATGTCATCCTATGCAACCTTCATCGTGGCGATCTTTCTTGCAATATCGTTCATTATGGTTGCTTCATGTAAAACTTGTACATTTTTCACAGATCTGGTATTGGATGCAAAATTTATCAGTAGATCAGATTCTCCACATCCCCAACATTTTCACGATTCTCTATCTTTTCCACCAATTGTTCCCTTGTAGTTCACTTCCATTTTCTTTGAATCATTTTGTATTTTTATGTTTCTTACACTTGTACCTTGTCAGATTTCATATCTACAAGAAGATTCAATAACATTTGCATTTTATTTTCTTGTTTTGTGTTTCCTTTACACCTAGATTTGAACCTAGAAATATAGTACCATATGTAAGATACCTCAGTTCATATATATTTTCCACTAATTGTTTCCTTGTAGTTCACTTCCATTTTCTTCGAATCATCAACTTTCATAGATACAATAACATTAAAAAACCTTAGCATTTTATTTTCTTCTTGTGGTTTTCCTTTACGCCTAGATTTGAACCTACAATTCTAATACCATATGTAGCATCCCTCAATTCATATATCTTTTGTATTTTGTATTTTGTATTTCCTACACATGTACCTTGCAGCTTTAAACTAGTTACTCTAAGAAAGGAAGTATATATTGTTTGAGTCCTTACACCATTATTTTCATTTCAGAAACACTTGTATGTTACTGCTTTAGTACTATTTGTTGTAAGAAAGGAAGTGTATATTGATTGAGTCCTTACACCACTATTTTCATCTAAGAAGTATTTAGTACAAATTCATACTAGTCACTATAAGATTCATTTTAGAAATACCTGTACCTTGTAACTTTCATACTATTTACTGTAAGAAAGGAAGTGTATATTGTTTGAGTCCTTACACCACTATTTTCATCATACTATTTATTGTAAGACTCACTTCAGAAACACCTGTACCTTGCAGCTTTCATATTAGTTACTGTAAGAAATTAAGTATATATTGTTTGAGTTCTTACACCGCTATTTTCATTTCAGAATTCTTTAATACAACTTTCATAGTAGTTACTTTAAGATCCATTTTAGAAACATTTATACCTTGCAACTTTCATACTAGTTATTGTAAGAGAGGAACTATATATCGTTTGAGTCCTTACACCACTATGTTCATTTCAAAAGCCTTTAATACAACTTTCATAGTAGTTATTGTAAGAAAGGAACTATATATTCTTTGAGTCCTTACACCACTATTTGCATTTCAGAAGTGTTTAATACAATTTCATACTACCTATTGTAAGAAATGAATTATATATTGTTTAAGTCCTTACACCATGAATAATATATTGTTTGAGTCCTTACACCACTATTTTCATTTTAGAAGTCTTTAGTACAACTTACATACTAGAAATTTCATACTAATTACTGTAAGAAAGGAATTATAGATTGTTTGAGTCCCTACACCACTATTTTCATTTCGAAAGGCTTTAGTACAACTTTCATACTAGTTATTGTAAGAAAGGAATTATATATTATTTGAGTCCTTACACTAGTATTTTCATTTCAAAAGTCTTTAGTACAACTTTCATACTAGTTACTATAAAAAATGAATTATATATTGTTTGAGTCCTTACACCACTATTTTCATTTCAAAAGTCTTTAATACAACATTACTAGTTACTATAAGAAGGGAACTATATATTGTTTGAGTCCTCACACCATTATTGTGGGATATATCATTTATATATTGTTTGAGTCCTTACATCACTATTTTCATTTCGAAAGTATTTAGTACAACATTACTAGTTACTTAGTGTAAGGAAGGAATTATAAATTCTTTAAGTCGTTATACCAAAAAGTATATATTATTTGAGTCCTTACACCACTATTGTGGTATATATTATTTGAGTCCTTACACCACTATTGTGGTATATATTGTTTGAGTCCTTACACCACTATTTTAGTGGTATATATTGTTTGAATCCCTAGACCACTATTTTCATCTAAGAAAGGTATTATGTATTGTTTGAATCCTTACACCACTATTTTAATGGTATATATTGTTTGAGTCCTTACACCACTATTGTGGGATATATTGTTTTAATCGTTACACCACTATTTTCATGTAAGAAAGGAATTATATATTGTTTGAGTCTTTACACCACTAAAATACACCACTATTTTAGTGGTATATATTGTTTTGAGTCCTTACACCAGTTGGTATATATTGTTTGATTCCTTACACCACTATTTTCACTTCATAAGTGTTTTGTACAACTTTCATATTAGTACAATTCCAACTATGATCCTTTATACAACCTTAGACTATAGTCTATGTATATAATTTAATTTATCTATTTATTATAGTCATATACTTATACCTATATGAAATACTTGTGTGACAAAATTAATCAATGTGGGATATAAGATTCAACTCATTCCAGTGTAGTTTTGTAATACTTGGCATTATGTTGATGTGCCACATTTACCCTTCACATGGTTTTCACTTGGCTTATCAGACAATATGCCTTGTGGATGCTCGCGATTTGGGATTTTGATCTAATAAAAACCATTGTGTTTGGGTTTTATCCAAAACCCTTCCCATTCTTCTTGGTCATTCATTGTTTTTTATGAGCTCCACCACCCAACCAACTACATGTTTGCAAGATTCCTTTGTTCATGTGTGAATTACAGATTGTTCTTCCTCCATGAATATATATCAACCTATTTATTAAGGCTTCTCTTTGCAGGTTTGCTTCTTGGTCACAACGCAAAGGTAACTCTTCATCCCTATTTATTCATGGAATTGTTTATAGTGATAATGCTTTATTTTGAGCTTGTATGTGGCAGTGCTTAAGGCTTATTCTCTTTTTGGGACTAATTTTCGTGGGTTTGGTCATAGGTGAGGACTAGATTATGTGTGAATTTGGCATGCTCTTCACAGTTGGCTCCATGAGTCATTGGCATCGTCAAACAATTTCATTTACTAATAAGCCTTGGAACATTTTGTAGCCTTTGATATTATTTCATGGTGGTTCTTTTTTCTCTAACACTCGACATTAAGTCCTCTAACCAATTAATACACTCAAAATTTTATACTCCCTTTTTTTTCCCTCTATGGAATGTGGACATTTTGAATAGTTGTGATTTAGGTTTTGCTTTCAAGCCCTTCTCACAAACGGCTAACCGATTCTATACATTTGTCTTACTTTCTACGATATAATTCTTGTAGTATGGCTATTTACTTTTGTTAAATTTGGGCTTTTACATTTTTCTTTATTTTTTGTTATTCTTTAATTTCTTCTACATATATATATTTATATAACATTAATTACAGCCATAGACATTGAATTAGCTCACCTCCCAATGTAGTCTTCCTTTTTTGTTTCAGCTTGACATTTATCCCATATATTTTTTTGCCCAATGTGACATATTTTCAATTTTTTTTTGGTTCCATTTAACCTAACCCCACTCTTCGGATGTAGTGGAAATTTCAACGACCAGTGGTGCTATGCTCTATCAAGTGGAATTTAAATGACATCTGTATAGAACTATGATGCTAGAATACCAAAACCGACAATATTGTTGGAGAAGCAGTTGGTGTAGTTGCAACAGTCAAAGATCAGGCTGCCCCACCAAGTTCTCCTTCCTGTTGGTTACTTGCCAATATGATTTTGATCGCACAACTTTGTCTCTGGAGGCTACTAGTGTCACTGGAATGAGCTCGGCCACACATGCACTACAACCTCTTAACAACTAGAGGCCCACCTGAAAGGAAAAAAAATTGTAGAGGAAACTTCAAAGTATAATTTAAAAATATTGAGGCACCAAATTTATGGTCAAAATATTTAAGAAAGGTAAGGTTTAAAAGGAATTGGAGATCAGACACCCTTAAGGTGCTTAATTTCCAATGAGACATATAAAGCTTAGTAATTTCCTCTAAACCTTTGAGTTGCAAACAAGTGAATAAATACACAAGAAGAATCACATAGAGAGAAAGACCAGTGTGAAACAAGAGAAATATTAATGTTGCAAAGAAATTTAGTAATGAAGTGCCGAAAAGGGAACAAAATGTGAGGCTTAAGAGGCATGGACATAGAGGATTTGGAAATCATCTCTTATGTACATAAATTGTTTAGAAACTATAATTTTCTTATATTCCTATAATGAATCCTTATAAAACCTCTTCGTTAAAAATATCAAAGAATGTTAGAAGAAAACTCATGTTGGGTTGCTTTAATAATGGGCCATACAAGAATTGGGCGTTTTGTGATGTAATACATAGTGTATGTTGATCTCCTTTTGTTGGGTAGACCTAGAAATAATATAGGAATGCCATTCAACATGTTCTGGAAAATACACATAAAGTGTAGCATGAAACTAGACAAGAATTTTGTTATTTGTTATAATCTATGTCCTACAAATGGGAAAAGGTCAAATGAGGAAATTCCACTAAAGGTTCAAGATTTTCTCAATGAATTTTTAGACATAACCCATTTGAATCACCACAGCACCACCTCAATCTAGAGGTGTTACTCATCAAATTGATTTGATCCATAATTAAAGGATATTTCATTTAATAAATTATTAAGAAATCTTTTTAATAAATCTACTTATTGATTGTTTGTTCATAATGACCAATTTGTTTTTTTTTTTTTTCTCGGCTTTTTTGACAATACAATATTTCGTTTTGTAATTTATGATTCACACAATAATTCCCAAATTCAAAAGGCAAAAAATATTGCATACATATCTACAAATTTGTTCCTTATACAACTTTTTCATTTTAACAAACCTACGGACCTCTCTTTACACCTTTTGGAACAATTGCTAATTATATACCCTAATAATATGGCCCCAGTTGTTGTTGTAGGTAGTTTTGGGGAAAAAGTTATCTGATTTCCACCAAGTACTTATAGCTAAGTAATATATGTATTAATACAAAAATTTAGCATATAGTCATTTGTGTTCTTTTGGTTTAGTATCGATTTTGAATACATAGTAAACCCTTCAATTCCTTTGCAGTCGATGTAAAGAACATGGATAGCCATGCGGGCTATCTCTACTGGTCACTTGATTGATACAAATGCCTCCCAATTCATTCATACTTTCTCATTCCCTTTAACAAAGTGATTTAATAATTTATGTCATTTTCCACCCAGGTAACAATCATGGAGTTTGGAGTTTGAGAGACAAACATTGAAGCTGCATGGTTTATAAGTTTGATTATTTCAACACTTTGACTCCATGATTGTAACATATAGGTAGGCATTCTCTGGTACCTCCTACTCTTATCTTGAATGGCTATGTTTGTTGGTAATAATTCTTAATTTTCTTATGTAAATTACTGATAAAATTAGTTAGTAGATTTTGTGTTCTCCACCAAATTATTAGGGTTGTCACTACTGGAAATTAGCTTTCACAACATTGGTACTGTGAGTAGATTTGTCTCAAATTAGACGGTTGATTGATAATCATATTAGAAGTAATTTCACAATATAAGAGTGTACTTAATGGTTTAATAGAATATGAGATTTACGGCAGGTTTGAGCTCACACAATAACTGTGCTTTATTTGTTAAATTTTTTTATATGTATTTTTCTTCATAGTTATGTTGGCTTATCAGCTGGCTTAAAGAGGCCATTTCATATTCTACATTTGGTATGACAGAAGGTAAAATTATTTTGGGTTAAATTTTTATTGTTGGAATTTCACCAAAGTTAATCATGTCGAATTCTAACCAGATGCCAGTTCCATCATTTAATAGGAGCGATTATAATAATTGGCGCATTAAGATGCTAACCTTTTTTATTGGAAAAGATTTGTGGGAGACTATTGAATCAGGTTATGAGGAGCTATCTGATTGGAATTCCCTTACAACCAACGAAAGAACAACGAGAAAGGAAGAAAGGTAAGAGCTTATTTCAAATAATATCAGGAGAAAAAACTGCCAAAGATTCTTGGGAGACTCTACAAGAAGCTTACCAAGGTAGTGATCAAGTTAAGGTGGTTAAGCTTTAGGCATTGAAGAAAGAGTTAGAGAATTTGAAGATGCATGAAGCTGAAAGTGTTAGTGACTATTGTGTGAGAGTCAAAGTTGTGGTCAATAAAATGGCTTCACTTGGAGAAAATGTAAGTAACGAAGTTTTAATTAAAAAAGTATTGAGATCTTTAACACATAGATGGAATCATATTGCCATAATCATGGAAGAAAGTAATGATTTGACAAAACTAGAATTTGATCAATTGGTTGGATCCTTGATGTCTCATGAAGAAAGATTGAAGGACACTTTTTGAAGATGTAGAGAAAGTGTTTTCCTCTAAATTACAAATTACAAAGAATGAAGATGCAAGCAGTAGTAGTGCCAAAAGAATTCAAGGTCAAGGTAAATGGCAAGGCCAAAAATCTTCAAGAGGTAGAGGAAGAGGTGGCTCAAGTGGAAGAGGTAAGGTAGATTTGATAAGAGAAATGTTCAATGTTACTATTGTAATAGGTATGGCCACTTTGAAAGAGAATGCAGATTGAAAGAAGATAAAAATGCTAACTATGTTCATGAAGTTTGTGAGTATCCTCGAGGTCACTTATTTTTAGCTTATGCCAAAGGTGAAAGATGTTTGGTACCTGCATTATGGATGCTCTAACCATATGACAGGTAATGAGAAGTTTCTTTCAAGAAAGGATGGAAGTTTCAAATCCAAGATCTAGCGTGGTGATGATAAATCATTGGAGGTTGCTGCCAAAGGAGCTATGGAGGTCTAAACAAAAGAAGGTATAAAGAGTATTCATGACATTTATTATACTCCACAATTGAAGCATAATTTGTTGAGTTTTGGGCAGCTATGTGAGAAAAATTATAAAGTAGTCTTTGAAAATAAGACATGTACTATCTATGATAAGAATAAGGGAAATAGGGTGATCATTGTTGTGCCTCTGACAAGAAATTGGATGTTTCCCTTGAGGTTTGATGCACATAACAACAATATTGCAAATATGGCTTATGAGGATTCAAGTTGGTTTTGACATATGAGGTATGGACATTTAAATTTTCACAGTTTGAAGTTTCTAACCTCACATGCATGAGTTTTTGGTTTTCCCAAGGTAGAAGAGCATAAGGAGGTTTGTGAAAGATGTGCTAAAGGAAAGCATGCAAGGGAAAGGTTTCCAAAAGGAACTGCATGGAGGGCTCATCACCCGCTACAATTTGTTCATTCAGACATATGTGGTCCTATGGAGGCCAAGAGTTTGGGTAAGTAATTATATTTCATCACTTTTATTGATGATTACTCATGAAATTGTTGGGTATATTTTTTGAAGGCCAAAAGTGAAGCCCTGGATACATTGAAGAAGTTCAAAACTATCATGTTTTGAAGATGCATATACTAATGAGGTTTGGATGCAAGCCATGCAAGAAGAGATGGATTCCATTCAAAGGAATGACACTTGAAATTTTGATAGAGCTTCCAAATGACAAGAAAACGATTGGCACCAAATGGGTCTATAAGACTAAATTCAACAGTGATGGGAGTGTTGAAAGACACAAAGCAAGACTAGTTGCTAAAGGATTCGCACGGAAGCATGGAATTGATTATGAAGAGACACTTGCACTAGTAGCAAGACAGGAGACCATTAGAATGTTGATTTCGTTAGCAACTCAGAAAACGTGGAGAATACATCATATGGACATGAAAAGTGCCTTCTTGAATGGGTACTTAGAAGAGGAAGTATATGTGGAGCATCCACAAGGTTTTGAAGTGGAAGGAAAGGAGAATAATGTCTACAAGTTGAAGAAAGATTTGTGTGGTGTCAAGCAAGCACCAAGAGCGTAGTATGTTAGTATTGATGGATACTTTCAGGAAAATGGCTTTGAGAGAAGTAAGAGTGATCCTACCCCTTTACTACAAACAAGAAGGTATTGATATTATAATCATAAGTTTGTATGTTGATGATATATTGTATATGGGTAGTAGTTCCAAGATGAATGATAAATTCAAAGTTGCTATGATGAATGAATTTGAGACGAAGGATTTAGGCATCATGGAATATTTTCTAGGAATGGAGGTTTACCAATGTAAGGATGATATTTTCATTTGTCAGACAAGGTATGCATAGGATATGCTAAATAAATTTGATATGCTTGATTGTGATCCATCCCCTACTCCAAGTGCTTCTAGAGAGGTGTTATGTAGAGATGATGGTGATGATTTAGTTGATGAAAAAACTTATAGAAGTATTGTGGGGAGCTTGATATTTCTAACCTACACAAGGCCTGATATGACACATTCAATTTCACTTGTTTCAAGGTATATGACAAATCCATATGAAATACATATGAAGTCAACCAAGAGGATTTTAAGGTATGTGAAAGGAATTATAAATTTTGTTATTTATTACTACTCTTCTGAAAAGTTCAATCTTGTTGGATTTAGTGATTCAGATTGGGGAGGCAGTATTGATGACCATAAGTCCACATCTGGAAATTGTTTCTCTTTTGGTTCTTGTTTGATTAAATGGAGCTCAAAAAAACAAAGCATTGTTGCCCTCTCATCCACAGAAGTAGAGTATGTTGCAATTACCTCAACAGGTACACAAGCTCTTTGGCTTAGAAAAAATTTGGAATAAATTGGACAAAAACAAAATCAGCGTACGGTCATTTATTGTGATAATGTGAGTACCATCAAGTTAGCAAAGAATCCAGTTGATCACAACAGGACAACGAATTTTGATAGGAAATATCACTTCATTAGAGATTTCTTGCACAAGAAGGATATTGAATTGAAGCATGTAAATACTCAGCATCAGCTAGTAGATATCTTCACCAAAGCAGTTGCAAAAACTCAATTTTTGGCACTACGAGATAAGATAGTAAATCCTCATTAATCATTAGGTGGGAGTGTTGGTAATAATGCTTAATTTTGTTATGTAAATTGCTGACAAATTAGTTAGTAGATTTTGTGTTCTCCAACAAATTATTAGGGTGGTCACTATTGGAACTTTCCTTTCACAAGATTGGTAATGTTAGTAGATTTGTTTCAAATTAGACAGTGGATTGATAATAATATTATTATTAATTTAATAGTATAAGAATGTAGTTAATGGTTTAATAGAATATGAGATTTGCAATAGGTTTGAGCTCACACATTAATTGTGTTTTATTTGTTAATTATATATAATATATATATATATATATATAATATATATATATATATATATATATATATATATATATATATATATATTATCTTCATAATTATGTTAGCTAAGTAGCTGGCTTAATGATACCATTTCACATTCTACAAGGTCGAACTCATGCATATCAACTCAACGCTAGTTCTCATAGTTTTTATTTCAAATATTATTTATTTGCTTCCACTGGTTAGATCCACCGTATTAGGGCTGCACTCACTAATGTCTCAAAAGTTTATAAAGGACCTTCTTGGTATAGACCTTGTTATAGCTTCAAATCTCACTATTATGGTTTGTGATGCTGCACTCATGGCCTAGGGCAACCCCTCCTTCTAGACCTGGTCTCAAATTTAAGAAACAATGTTTTATTCCTTATACGCGACATTGCCCTGAGTTAAACGCGTGTATACGCGGGTAGGCATATACCCAACCCGCGTATATGTATTAAAACACTTTAAAAAATATAAAACTCCTTATTTTCGTGCAGAGATCGCGGGTTTTACCTGCTGATCACCTGTTAGTGCCCGTGGCCCAACTGTTCCCAACCAACTCCCAACTAAAAAGCTACTTTGGGAGAGGTATAAAAAGACCTCAAAGGGAAGGCCTAAGGGAGGAGAGAAGAGAGAGAAAGGTTATTATACTGAGATTTTTCCCCTGACCAGGTCTGAAGACCCTTGTGCCTTCTGCACTTCCCCCATTTATACAAAAAACCCTTGTTTCCTTGTGTGTTGATGTTCATCCACTAGTTATGGCATCATGGAGTGAGTCTTGGAAGGAGATATGCTAAAGGCTTGAGGCTGGACGGATTTGGAAGGAATATTTGCTTAGAGCCTGCGAAAGGTTACTCAGGTGATATTACTCCTTTTGTACATTCTATTTGTCTATAATAAAGAAACACGTCTTGGTTCCTGATATGCTTCTTCTTTATTTTTATGATATTCATGTTGGAATTCATATGTGAATGGTTGTTTAAAGTTCATAACTAACTACCTTCCTTTATAACATGAAGATGATTTCTTTATAGGTCTTTGTCCATATACTGCTGTATTCTTTGGAATTGGTTGTTTTACAGGATAAAGGAGCGAAATGGACTTGAAGAAGGGTTTGGACCCTTAAGGAACTTCTCGAATGGAGGACCTGAGGTACGCCCCTCTTACTATAGAATTTTCTTATAATAGCATAATGGCTGTGTGAATGTGTGTTTCTGTATTTAGACAACTTTTAGTCTGCTAGGGTTTCCACCCAAAATCCCTAGGGGAGCATTTCCCTCAATAGAATTTGCGACTCCGCTGGGGACAACATTCTTGTTGTTCCTAGTTTGGGTGTTTCTCAATCCAATCAGGGCTCAGTTGCTTGTTGGTTTCCTGTTATTGTCTGGTCTGTTCTTGAATTCTAAGTTTTGCTAGTTTCTTCAGTTTGTTTTTTATTTTTCTTGAATTCTTTCATATACATTGTTTTCCTTAGTTACAGAAGCGTACATATGCTTGTTTCCTGAAGTAAACCCGTGTATACGCAAGTTTCCTCAGGCACAGTTGCATATACACGCAATCTGTACATAAGTACAGTCACGTATATCTTGCAATTTTCAAGATTTATAAATTTTCGTGTCTCTGAAGGTTTGTTTGGTGGTTTGATTCAGTTTAAAACAATCATTTTTTCAGTATCAATTGTTTGTTTTACAGCAAGCGTCTTACTCCGATTTCTCTCTGATTGTAAGGAGTATTGGTCTTGTTTTATTTTTGCAAGCGTCATCGTTTTTTGCTAAAAGCACGCAAGATTTCTTCTTGGAATCTTGGCTGCTCTGATTTAGCAAGGCATAAAGATTAGTATCAATATTTGTGTTGAATCTTGCTTTTGGTGACTTTTTGTTTGCTCGACAAAACCGCTTTTTGTGACCATCCACTTCTTTGTTTCATGAAAGTTGTTGATTGATAATTTCTTGAAATTGTCTTTTTGATCTTTTTTGGTCTTTGTTGCCAAAGCTTTCATTGCTGCTTTTGATTGTTAAAGAGCATCTTTAAACACATTTATTTTTGTTGAGTTTTCATCCATTGTATGGTGTCAACTTGCAAAAGTGTTTGTTGCTTATTGTTTCAATTGCAAAGTTTCAGTTTTGTTGAGAGCATTTTTGAAAAGACTTTTTTGTTATTGCTTTGAAGAAAACTTTTTGAAAAACTTCGTTTTGATTTCTTGAACTTGTTTTTCATTTGGTTTCCTTTTAGTGAATGAAAGTGCTTTGTGTTTGTCTTGAAATTTGTTTTTAGTGTTTAGACGAAATGAATGGTAGCATCTCATATTCCATATAGACATTTTAAGTGGTAAAATAAAAATTGATAAGCAAAGCAACTTTCATTTCTTGTTTTTAGAGTTGTTTTGAATCTTGCATCAATCATATATTTGTTGCATTAGGATATATTTGCATCTCTTAGGCATACATAGCTTTTGTGAGTATGAAGTGTGAATTAACGAAAAGAAAAGAAAAGTTTTTTTTATTAGAAGTTTTCCTTGAACCCTATAGAAATTACTCTTCATCGAAAAACAAAGACAAGTGCATATGCATATAGTTAGTTTTTTATTAATTTCTTTTGCATCGAAAAAACACCACTAGTTTCACTTCCATCATCCCCTGAGTTAAAAAACAGCCTATTTTAAAATCAAGCGCTAACTAAAATTCACTAGAACATTTTCTTTTAAGTTACATACACTAACAAGTTTTAGGATTTTAGGGCCTTGGATTAGGCGAGTGGAGAGTTAACTCTCCAAGGCCATTTAAACATCAAACATAGCAGTCTGAATAACGAGAGAAAATCCAATAGCGTTAGGAAGACCAGGAAAGCTCCGGATCTCGGAGTTAAGCACGAGGGTCTGTGAAGACAGGGAAGAGAGATACCCCCTATCCTACTTGTCTGAATTTACCTCACGACTGTTCCGCCTGGCTTCTGCGACGAGTTGGTATCCATAGTTGCTACTCCTAGGGAACTACATAGGTGGATGCGGAGGGGAATCCGTGGCACCTGAGGTCGACGTTGCATCACTCTCGACAGTACTACTGGAGGGCACCCTTGCGAAGGTTGGGGGCTTGCACCGGCACAGGCTGTTGTTAGGAGGTCAGTGTAACTTCCTCTGTTACCTTCGCTGATAGGCCTGGGCCCTCATCATCCCAGACTATCTTCGGAAGGCCCCTTATTTCACTTTCTTGTATTTTGGTGTCCGATCGTAATCACCCGGAGCGGAAATACTTGGAAGCTATTTGACTGGCTGTTATCTTCAGGGACTTTATAGTGTGTGCTCTGTGCTTTTAGTCAACCTAGCTTTCAATTTTTTCAGTCTTTAGTTAGATCTTAAACAAGGAATTCAAAGTGGCTGGCCGATCTCCTAGATGGTCTCGAAGACTTCGTGGTCTTTCACCACCGAGTTTAGAGTCTTCTCCTAGAAGGCGCAGAGGTAATAATACTGGTGGGTTTCGTCCAACAGCAATTGACGCATCGGGGATTGATCCTCCTCTCAGGGGCATTAGTATTCAAGTAAGGCCTGGTACTTCCGCGGAACAAGAGAGGAACACCCCATCTCTTTCTCGAGTTTGCTTACAAGCGGAGAATAACATAGAGGTAGAAGAAATTTCAGAGTCATTAGCAGCTTCGAATTCTCCCCTACCATCTAGTCATCTAGACGTATTACAATATGTTGGGACTCCGACGCATAGACTGTCAAGTCCAGGTTACGCTATGCGCTTACCTTTGATGACCACTACTGGAAGCATGGCTTCTACAAGTGCTACGACTGTACAGACTCCCATATCTGTACAAGGGGGAGGAACTATTTCCATCCCCTTCGTCTCTTTATTCAGATCTTTTGCTAGCAGATATTTTGTTGGGTCTACCTCCATTCCGTCCACGAGTGGAAATTCCAAAACCAATGCTTTTGGTTCTGGATTCTTCCCATTTGGCGCCCATTTGCAGGGCATTCCTTCAGCTCTATTCGCGGTCACCACGTCCATGATGAGTGGATCAGCTTCGTTCCAAGGTTTTCCATTCGGAAGTGGTCATATACCACATTCCAACCCAACAATAGGATCCATGCCTTTTTCTTCTATAGGATAAAGCAACAATCCTTTCCAAGGTTGGAATAACCCTGGGGTTAGTAGCACCGGAACTGGGAATCCATTTTTCGGCCAATATGGGAATAGGTCGTATACCACAGTTAGTTCATTCCAAAGTATTCCTCCCTTAGCTTCGGCTTGGAATCCATATCAGGGGTTATCAACTCCTTATAATCCTTTAGGAGGAAACTTCGTTGGGTATGGTGGATATGCGGCCAGAGTTGGTCAATCTCCGAGTTTTGCTGGATCACAAGGCATGCCTTTTGGTTCAGCGGGTTCCACTGGTTACTTTGGGCAGTCTGGTGCCTTCCAAAATCCAGGTCAATCTTTTCAGAGCTTTGGGAGTTCCGCCCAGTCAGGGTGGAATCCCCAAGCTCCTCCTAGGCTTCCATTTCTGGCAACATTGAACTTGCCAGATCTCACTAAGTTAACCAGCGATCGAATCAATTACAATCTGGCCTAGCCTCTGGTCCCAACCAAACTCCCTTCGGACATTCCAAAATTCGAAGGGAAGAGTAGTGAGGACCCAGGCGACCATGTAACCACGTTCCATTTGTGGTGCTCATCTAACTCCCTGATCGATGATTCGGTTAGGTTGAGACTATTTCAATGCACCTTGACTGGTAATGCGGCCAAATGGTATATAGAGTTGCATGGGGGCAGCTTTACATCATTCGCTGACTTAGCCAATATATTCTTAAACCTTTTTCAGTTGCCTGTCCGGTATGATGCCGGAACCGAACTACTGGCTACTTTTCATCAGGATAAGGCAACTCACATTTCTGATCATATTCAGGAATGGATACAAAGAAAGAGGCTCATTAAAGCTGAAATCCCTCCGGAGTACTGTCTCGAGTGGTTTTTGAAATATTTGATACCTAAGATCTCCAAGGATGTCTCCATGTCTGGGGTCTATTCTGAGGAGCAAGCCATTTTTAGGGCCCAACAATTAGAATTGATCTACTCTCAGTCTGGGATCCTAAAAAAATACTTGCCAGATGCTCCTGGGTCTAAGGTTGATGTAGCTAAGTCGAAGCCAGGTCCCCACGCGGATGGTATTGTTGGGTCGGTAGACACGAATACGGTGAACTTGTTGAACCAATTGCAGCAGTTGTCTTTACAAACTGCTTCTAACAACCAAGTCACATCGTCTAACCCTACGGCTTCCCAAACCTCTTCAATTAATGTCGTCCAATCTGATAACCCCAAAGGAAATCAAAATTCCAATGGGAAAAAGAAAGGACGAGGTAAGAAAAAGAACCAGGATGGGAAGCCTGATGCAAATAAATCCGGCAATAACGTTGGTGGTGGTAGAAATGAGTCGAAAAAGAAAGTTAAGTTTCCATGCAAGTTGTGCAGTGGAGACCATTTAACTCATCTTTGCCCCAATATTGAACACGCTCAGCACTTGTTAGGGCAGCAAGGGACTTCTAGTTCCCAGGCTGTATTAACCAACCCTTTTCCTCAAGGGCAGCAACTTCTTGCTGGCGCGAATTCAAACCCTGGAACCTCCGCAGGGGGAAACCAGGAAGGGGAAAATCATCTTCATGATGGGTTCTAACGTCCATGTGGCTACTCGGTCACGTGATTATGGTGAAGCCGAAACTGCCAAGGACAAGGCTATTCCCGGAAGTACTGACCTTCATATCGAGCGACCCCCTGTTAGGACTATACCATGGATACCGAAAGGTTCCGCTAAACATGCAACTATTAATCCTAATGCTAGGGCCACCCAGAATTACTCCATTATGGAGGATTTGGCTCAGAGTCCATGCGCTATGTCTGCTTTAGAGGTTATCCAGTCATGTCTGGCTCAGAGAAGTGCTTTACTTTCCGCGATTGGAGCAGTTGATCAAACTAATTCTTTAGTGCTCACTTTCGACATGTTAAATGTCAAAAAGTGACTCCCTCATCATATGGCTTTTCAATTAAAGTCTACATATCAGAAAATTAACATTTTTCGTACCATTATTGATGAAGGGGCTTCCACATGCGTCATGTCGATGTCATGTTGGAAGGCTATTGGATCGCCTTCGGTTGTTCCTTCACCTACCGTCTTGACTGCATTCGATGGTCATTCTCATAAGCCACATGGGATTATCCCAGCCTTTCCTATATGTGTTGGGGGGAAGGTCGTTATATATTGAAGTAGAAGTTGTAGATGCTAACCTAGACTATAATCTCCTCTTAGGAAGGAACTGGGTATACGAAATGGATGCCGTTGTTTCGACTCTGTTTCGTGTCATTTGCTTTCCTCATGAAGGGAAAATCGTGAAGGTTGATCAATTGGATTATTGTCCAGTTGATCCTCAAGCAAGCTCCAACTCTATTGTTCCTTTAGTGGATAACCCTCATCCAGCTACTGAGAATCTAGGAGTAGGGATGTATTCCTCATTGATGGGTACTTTTCAGTTTCCCTCTCCTATCGCTAAAATCAATGACATTTCATCATCTAAGGAGTCTTCTCGAGATGAGTTCTTTCGAACTCGTTATTTTTCAGACCCTTGGACCTTGCCTTCACCTACGACCATATTAGTTGAAGGACAAGAGAATGGAATGGCATTTCCTATATCTGCAGCTGAGCTTAGATATCAGACTATCATCAACTCTGTAGACGACCATTCTACTCCTTTTTCCAAAGAGGAGTTAGATGGCAATGTGGCCCCGGCTAGAAGCCTCGATTCTACCTCTACTTTGGACTGCTTAGATTCAGTTTTACCTTCGGAAGAAGCAATTCTTGAAGCAATGATGGGTATAGATCGACCTTGGGAAGATTTACACCATCGTTCATACTTTCTTCCTCCATTGCAAGAGGCAGAATCTAGATTCTCCGAGCTCTGTTCTAGTGATATTTGTACGGTGTCAATTCCTTTGGCTCCAGCAAACGTTCGTGTCGAAGCTAATATGTCGGTGATTTAAAAAACAACACCTATAAACATCTCTAGGGACCCTAACACGATCGACAATCTCTTCATCGGAATTGAGTGTTCCCCTAAAGAAATTCAAGTTTACACCAACCTGCTCAAGGAATTTTGGGATGTATTTTCTTGGTCTTATGAAGAAATGCCTGGCATTGACGCATCTATAGTGCAACATGAGATCAAGACGTATGAAAACACCAAACCAGTTCGTCAGAGGCTTCGGCCGGTCAACCCTAGGAAAGCAGCAACTATCAAAGCGGAAGTGGAGAAGCTGCTAAAGGCCGGTTTTATATACCCTGTTCCTCTTACTGATTGGGTTTCTAATCCAGTCCTTGTGGATAAAAAGTAAGGAACAATCCGAGTATGCATCGATTTTAGGGACCTAAACAAGGCTTGTCCCAAAGATAATTACCCCATGCCATTCATTGATCATATTATCGACGAGTGTGCATGTAATGAGATTTTTTCATTCATGGATGGTTTTTCTGGTTATAATCAAATTTCTATCCGTCCTGAAGACCAACATAAGACAACCTTTATATGTCCCTGGGGTACCTTTGCATATAGAAAGGTGCCTTTTGGTCTTAAAAATGCTGGAGCCACCTTTCAGCGGGCCATGTCATATGCTTTCCATGACATCAAGCATGTCATCGAAGCGTACTTGGATGATCTTGCTGCTCATTCTCGAAAGAGAACTGATCACCCTAGCCACCTTCGAATGGTTTTTGAACGATGTTGTTTTTATAAAATTCGGTTGAATCCCAACAAGTGTGTTTTCGCGATTACGTCCGGTCGGTTGTTAGGGTTCATTGTGTCAAATGAAGGGATTCGGGTTGATCCCTTCAAGGTTGAGGCAATAGTTCGGTTGCCTCCCCCGTCCTCAATTCGTCAACTTCAGAGTCTTCAAGGGAAGGCTAATTTCTTAAGGCGGTTTATAGCGAACTATGCTGAGATCACTAAAGGGTTCATGCGTTTGCTACGGAAAGGAGTTCCATTTGTATGGGACGACTTTGTGCAATAATCGTTTGACGCTTTGAAAAAAGCACTAGTCCCTACCCTGCTTTTGAGTCTACCGGATTATGGGAGAGACTTCCTTTTATCTCTCGCTGTAGCAGAATCAACCATTGGTATGGTTCTAGTTCAGGAGGATGATGCTCTCATCGAGCATGTCATTTATTATTTGAGCCGAGGCTTAATAGGTCCTGAACTTCGCTATTCTTCGGTTGAGAAGTTGGCTTTGGCAGCTGTCCATGCTGTCCAGTGGCTCTGTCATTATATCTTGCTACGCAAAACTTTTGTCTTAGTGGCGGCCAATCCATTTCAATTTGTCCTCAGTAGGCGAGTGATTGGGGGCAAATATAATAGATGGATTTTCATCTTGCAAGAATTTGATCTCGAATTCTTGTCAGCCAAGTCTAAGAAATCCATGGTTTTCGCTGAGCTAATTTCTGAGCTGCCTTGTGGAGAGGATACTGTTTATGAGGAAATTTTTCCCGATGAACATTTATTCCTCATCTCTTCACTCGACCCTTGGTATGGAGATATCATTGTCTATCTGCAGACTTTGAAGTTTCCCTCTACTTTCTCCAGGGATGAACGTTGTAAATTACGTCACCTGGCTAAAAATTATGTTATCATTGGTGATACCTTATACCGTCAAGGGGCTGATTCAATCTTTCGGTGTTGTTTAACCTTAGAGGAAGCAGAGTTAGTGCTAAATTATTGCCACAGTGGAGCTTGTGGTGGTAATCTATCGGGGCTTGCTACAGTCCAGTGCATCTTACGTGCTGGCTATTTTTGGCCTTCACTTTTTAAAG
This sequence comes from Pinus taeda, assembly GCA_000404065.3. Classification (NCBI taxonomy): domain Eukaryota; kingdom Viridiplantae; phylum Streptophyta; class Pinopsida; order Pinales; family Pinaceae; genus Pinus; species Pinus taeda. Next base: position 40,793 of record APFE030258545.1, read on the forward strand.
ACTGTGTGGAAGCGGTCAAACGTTGTCACCCTTGTCAAATATTTACTCGCAAGATGCCTGCTCATCCAGCTCCTCTTTTTCCCGTTGTCACCATCGGTCCTTTTACTAAGTGGGGTATTGATTTTACAACCTGTAATCTGCCTTCAACGACGAATCACAATTATATTATTGTGGCTGTAGATTACTTTACGAAGTGGACCGAGGCCATGCCCACTTATAAAAACAATAGTTACATGGCAGCTTTGTTTCTTTTCAATCAGGTTATCTCAAGATTTGGTGTCCCGAGAGAGATTGTCATTGATCATGATAGTCACTTCCAGAATCAACTGATGTCTGAATTGGCTCTTAAATTAGGTTTCTGACAAGAGCACTCGTCTCCTTATTATCCTCAGGCCAATGGAGAGGTCGAGGCAGTCAATAAAACTCTTAAGACGATACTCCAATGGTCAGTCGACAAAAATCAGTCCAATTCGCATGTTATGTTGTATTCGGCTCTTTGGGCATACCGGACCTCCATGAAGACTGTTGCTGGTTTTACACCTTTTCAGTTGGTTTACGGGATGGAATCTATCTTTTCGATTGAATGTGAAATTCCATCTCTTAAGTTAGCTGTAGAGCTCCTTCCAAAGACTTCGAGTCTCGAAGAGCGCCTCCTTCACTTGGAACATCTCGATGAGCAGCGTCGAGATTCCGCCATGATGAATGAGGCTCATAAGAAAAGGGTCAAAACGCAGTATGATAAATCTGTCCATCCTCGAGTCTTTTCTGAAGGTGACCTTGTCTTGGTCTATGACCAAGATAAAGACACCTTGGGGGTAAGCAAGTTTAAGCCTATGTGCTACGGTCCTTTCATTATTAAACAAGTTCTAGAAAAAGGGTCGTATGAGTTAATCGATTTTGAGGGAAACAAGCTGGCGGAGCCCCGAAACGGGCTCTACCTAAAGAAGTACTTTGCTTAAGTAGGAGTTAGGCAATGGCTTCTTTTGTATATTATGTATATTGTACATATATCATCGTGAGTTTTGTGATATCAATACTTTTTGGTCTGCTGTTGCAAGTGTTGATGGATGATTTGGTCTATTTTGGGTTCGCTGATGGTGCTAGTCGGCACACTCATAATCTCACTTCCGCAGCTTGGGTACTCTATTATCCAACTGGTCAATTGATGGTATCAAGAGGCGTATGCATTGGTCCTGCTTCAAATAATATGGCTGAGTATACCTCCGTTATTAATTTACTATCCGAGGCAATCCCTCACGAGATCGACTCGTTGGTAGTTTATCTCGATTCTCAATTGATAGTGTCACAATTAAACAACATTTATCGGGTAAGGATCCATGTTTATATCGCCAGTATTTAAGGGTGAGGTTGTTGCAAAGATCATTTGTTTATATTAATTATTTGCACATTCCAATATCTCATACTTGGTTAGCTGATTCTATCGCTAATCAAGCATTAGACTGGCACATCAATCATTCATCATAATAAAATCAAGCATCAAAAAGTCAAACTGTATATATATATCATCATAAAGCATCTTGAGTGTACATATGTTGTCCAAAAATATACAAAATTGGGACTCAAATGCCCATAATCATGTCCGGCATATCTAATGCCCCGGCTCAGGATGAGCGGCCAAGTAGGTAACTATCGCATTGGCTACACGCCAAAAAGTGCGAACCCAGTCACGTGGCATGCCAAACACATAACGTTGCATATCCTCAGGAAGGTCCTCTATAGCAGCCATCGGTACTCGACAACTCAGTCTCGTCAAGTGTCGCTGGACGTTGTGTAGAGTCCGTTCCGTCTCAGCAGCCGCCTCTTCGGCTCCTCGGCCGCGTCGTCTGTGCTGCGGGAATCCATCTGGTCGTACTGGCCCAACGTATGGATCATGATCATTATATTAATCATTTGAATCTCATCAAAAAATATTTTTCAAAATGCATCATTATATTTGAAAAATCCAAAAAAATTATAAAAACAAAAAATTCTCACTAATCTCGCCCCATGTTGCGTTTGGTGGTAATGCTAGGTCAGGATCTCCTTGGAAATCCAGCCCAACATAGGGGTAGTCGTCTACGACGATGATCTGCTGATCCCACCAGGTGAAGAAGTCATCGTCGAAAGCAGTCCTAGGGACCTACCCACCCATCAGACGTTTCATAAGATCAACCCACCGGCCCATGCGTGGATCACGTGGGGTGTTGATGGAAACTGCTACCCTAGGGCGGAGTGCGGGAATCCTCTCAAAGAAGGAAGTGCACAAGATAGTCTCGTAGCCCAAGTTCTTGGTCTGTCCCCTCTTGATAGAAGTGAGCTGGCTCTTCATGCTGGCCAGAAGAGGAGTACACCAGTCGAACACAGTAGTGAGACAATCAACTGTCACGCTCATGGTGAGCCGTCATGCCTGATGTAGAGAGGATGATCCATTCACTCGAGCTATGTTGAACACGATTATCCTCAGCGATAAACTTGCCACATGTGTAATAGATATCTGGGTCCAAACCTTCTTGGGATGTCCTGGGCAGTATATCTGTACGTAGTCCTTTATAGTGAGACTGCTCCGTGTCCTGCCCCGGAACTGTACTACCTCTCCCCTTCGGGAAAGGCCCATGATAAAATAAATATCCTCCACTTCTACCTTGAGTGGCATTTGATCAATCATGAAGGCTTCCTCCTCGATGTCCCAATAGTCAATGAGCAACTCAAGCAGTCGTACATTGGCATTCATGTTCGGCAGTTTGAAGAATTTGAGCAAGCCGCATCCCCGTAAAGCATCCAAGGCTTGAGGATCATTCATAACTTCATTATCCACCACTGCATGTTCTCTTTCACGCCATGTGACTGACATTCTGAGAAAAAAATGAGTTCTAACCGTTAGTTTTTCGTTAAAATTGGTTCACAGCGTATACGCGGGTTACTGTACACACAGTTGCGTATAGAGCCCGCGTGTACACGGGTTTCATATTACCAACTCGTGTATACGCCGCGGTGAAATTTTGAACAAAAGTTCAACTGTGAATCATCAATGAAAATCCTTAAAACTAGTCACAATTAATTGCAAGCTAAGTATAAGATTTACCTGGAAGATTTTGAAGAGTTTGAACGGTCGAATTTGGCACACAGGAAGTTTGCTCCTTTTGCTCCAAATCTTTTCTCTCCAACTCAATTGGTAAAAATGGTGAGTCCAAAATCCCTTTTATAAGTTTTGAAAATGCAAATTTTTTCAAAATTTTATTTTGTTTGGCCTCATGTGACTTTTAACTTGGGAGCTTGGAATGTTGAGAATGGTTTGCTTTTCAGGACATTTTCGACTTTTTCGACTGTTTTGAGACGGTTCCATGACTGCTGACCCGTCATGGCAAGTATCGTTTTCTCACTCGCATATAGGTTAGGGACATCATTTTTTCCGTTGCATCATGGATACTAGCCTCCATCTGTCGATACATCTGTCGTAGGGTCGATCCCATCGTGTTATGGTTCGTAAGCCATCTTCACTCGCCGATTTTTAAAATCATGACATGATGGTAGAGCCATCCTTTACATGGGCATCGTAGTTAGCACCTCACTGACATTTGTTGCCCATGCTTCTCCAATTTGAGTAGGCTCGGGAGTCCTTTGTAGTCCCGCCATGACTTATGCGTTGAAGACTCATTCCTCTTAGCTTCTTTGCTTTGTTCTGGCCTTATACCCTAGAGGCTCCTTTGTGTTGAGTTTTACTACTGCATTGCATGTTGACCATTTTCACCTTTTGGCCTAGAGCCGACTTCACTTAGACTCATGTTTAAGCCAACTTTTGACCATGACGATTGCAAAATCAACCTTGCATACCTTTGAATTCTGCAACTTGATACACCTTGATCCGTGGAAGGAACACACCTTTGAGTGTCACTAACTAGTTTTTGCTTCCCTGCATTGAGCATAGGAATGTTCCATTCCTAGGAACTAGATCATCTATTTCATCGACACTCGTTCTTTCCACTATACCATAACATTCTTTTATTCTTTTTGAAGCTTAACAGGAAAAGACAAAAAAAATTAAATATTCCAAAAAGAGCGGGAACGGGACAATATTTCCATTTATTATTGGCACCTAGAGTCAGTCATGTCGCCCTTGAACAAAGCACTCAAAACAAAGTCTCCTCCATGTGGGTCGGATTTAGTTTGACTTAGGTATGCCTTAACCTTGTTATTGGGTCAATTCTACCCCGATTGGTTATCTCTTCCAATCATATGGAGGGTTCGTTCGTGCCTCCTGCATGACGAACTTATATAGAGTCATCATATGCTGCCATATAGTCACATTGAGTCATGCTTTTGTTCAAGGGAAGTTAGCCTGAGTCGGCCTCTCTGCGGTGTCTCTTGACTCATTTTTCAGTTGGCCATCCCAGTTGTCAGTGTCATGTATATTATCACATCACTTATATTGGTCCTTTACTTGTGCCAGTTTGAGAAGGTCTCCATTGACTTCTTGCTAGCGGGTCTTGTCCTTATCGACGATGACATCTTGCTCTGAGGACGTACCTAGAGCTACACCGTGGCCCTATTTTCATTATTGATAGGTTACCTTGTGCTCATCATCAATCAGTATCATGGGTCTTTGACTGGGTGGTTTCCCTTGTGTTCGAAATCAGCTTACATTATCACACATTGGGATTCGTGTAGTACCTTGGTTTCCATTTGACCCTATTGGTGGATACCTCACCTCTGTGTCAGCTTTCATTATTGGTTGGTTCAGACGGTTTCTGCCATGCACTAGCCAAATCTTGGGTATGACGGAAACGTACTTCGGTTGGGTTACTATATCTCTTTCGTTCGATTCCTTCCACATTATTGGCCTACGGGTTACACTCGCACTAGATTGATGAAGGATTCCTTAATGCCTTCCTTCTAGCGGATCTTTCCCTATCGACTTCAACTCATTTCTCTGGGGCAAAGATCTATAGTCCATTTGGCAGTTCCTTGGGGTTTGCAGTCATCAGTGGCAGACCCTTCGCTATCGACAGTGGGAAACCATCATTGTCTCCTGATCAATACATTCTCACAGGTGTTCGACTCCAACTCATCTATTCGCACTTGTTGGTTTTTATTGGGTACCTTGATGCTCATTATCATTATTAGTGAGTAGTCTCGCGTTTGTTAATGGTATACATCAATGACCGGTAATGAAATGATTTCTCACATGGCCGACTTCAGATCATTTATTCCCATGGTGTAGAAATGTACCACGGTGGTCAGTGAAGACCTTAGGTTGTATCAGCATTCATTGGTTCACTTGACAGTTGCTCCTGTTGCTGCTAGTTGATACCACTCCACCTATATGTTGCAGTCAGTCATGGCGACATTCTATATGCTGGCACTTGAGTTTGCAGTGTAGTACCATCCTTTTCCATCATGTTCAGTTGGTACCTTTGGGATCAATCTTTGATATCAGTGATCCATTGTATTTTTTAGCATCATTGACAGTTTTATATGTGATATTCAGACATGTACTTGTTCGATCATGATCAGATGATCCATTATGTATTTTCCATTCATTTATACTTCTATACTTAGTGGATCCGCTTGTACTTGATATGCGGACATCCTTTGCTTTCTCTGAGCATGGGTATGCCCGCCTCAGACGGTGTTTCTTTCTGATTTCCTTTTGTGGCTTGGCAGCCTGAATTCTGGTGAAGTACTCCTCGGTTTTTGGCAGATTTCCTTTCCATCTACTTGCTTAATATATTTTGGCCATCATGTACCCCTTCTGACCTCATATATTAGGGGGCATCTGTTATAGCTCCAAATCTCACTATTATGGTTTGTGATGCTGCACTCATGGCCTAGGGCAACCCCTCCGTCCAGACTTGGTCTCAAATTTAAAAAACAGTGTTTTATTCCTTATATGCGACATTGCCCTGAGTTAAACACGTGCATACGCGGGTAGGCATATACCAAACCCATATATATGTATTAAAACACTTTAAAAAATATAAAACTCCTTATTTTCAGGCGGAGATCACGGGTTTTACTTGCTGGTCACCTGTTAGTGCTCGTGGCCCAACTTTTCCCAACCAACTCCCAACTAAAAAACTACTTTGGGAGAGGTATAAAAAGACCTCAAAGGGAAGGCCTAAGGGAGGAGAGAAGAGAGAGAAAGGTTATTATACCGAGATTTTTCCCCTGACCAGGTCTGAAGACCCTTGTGCCTTCTCAACTTCCCCCATTTATACAGGAAACCCTTGTTTCCTTGTGTGTTGATGCTCATCCACTAGTTATGGCATCATGGAGTGAGTCTTGGAAGGAGATATGCTAAAGGCTTGAGGTTGGACGGATCCGGAAGGAAGCTTTGCTTGGAGCCTGTGAAAGGTTACTCGGGTGATATTACTCCTTTTGTACATTCTATTTGTCTATAATAAAGAAACACGTCTTGGTTCCTAATATGCTTCTTCTTTATTTTTATGATATTCATGTTGGAATTAATATGTGAATGGTTGTTTAAAGTTCATAACTAACTAACTTCCTTTATAACATGAAGATGATTTCTTTATAAGTCTTTGTCCATATACTACTGTATTCTTTGGAATTAGTTTTTTTACAGGACAAAGGAGCGAAAGGGACTTAAAGAAGGGTTTGGACCCTTAAGGAACTTCTCAAACGTATGACCTGAGGTACGCCCCTCTTACTATAGAATTTTCTTATAATAGCATAATGGCTGTGTGAATGTGTGTTTCTCTGTTTAGACAACTTTCAGTCTGCTAGGGTTTCCACCCAAAAGCCTTAGGGGGGAATTTCCCTCAACAGACCTTTTGTGACACTTGTGTATGAGTAATACAATATTTGAGTTAGATGCTATGTTGTAATATTTGAGACTAAAGTACTCGATGTGTCTTATGTGCGACCTCTATACTTATTTCTTTGACTTCTTCTACTTCCAATAAAATATATGTTGTAGTCGCATATGTGATTCTTAGGATTTTGTTATGGATTTTTGTATATAATAATCTTGAGTCAAGCTTGGCTTAAACAACAAAGGGTTTTACCATTATTATATATATATACAACACTATTTCGAATTGATACTTTGAATTTACCTATAATCTACTTTGACTGCTTTGGTCCTTTTTTCCTTGTTAAACCATTTGCTCAAATATGTTGATTAATAGCACTGAACATAAATTTCTATGGTGGATGGTGGATGATTCGTAGTAATTACTCTAGCAAGTCAAAATCCACTTAGGAAAAGAAGCAGTACTTTTCAGTTCAATTTATGGTACTAAAGACTTGCGGATTAATCTTATTTTTCATTTACGGATCTTTCCCAATTCATTGGAATGTGTAATATCATGTGTAATTAAATGATACTCATTAAAACCTCTAGGCTCACAAACTAAAAAACATAGATTAAAACTTACTAGTATTCATAATGTTTCGCAAAATTATTCTGGTAAGAAAAACAGTCCCAATTTATATCATTTGATTTTGTTATTTTATTTTTAGAAATAATACAATTAGTTTATATAATGAGAATACTTCTTTTCAATTAAATCCTACTTTCTTTTCCAATTTAGTCATTTACTTTTCCATGTAATCAAAGTTCAAAATAGATTTCAAAATAGAGACAACAATGTCCTACAATATTTATTTACAATATAAGTATTTACCATTACAATATAAAAGAGTCCTCACTACTGTCAAATATAATCTATTCATACAATCCCATGTCCTTCCAAACCATCACAACTTAATTCGTCTATCATTTCGTATAATGGATTTATTCATCATGCATGCATATGGGTTTAATAAATAGAGAACAACTCATGTATGCATATGGGTTTAATAAATATAGAAAAACTATCTAAAATAGTATAGAGTCCTGCATGCAGATAATATTCTATCAACAGCATCATAATTTCATGCGTGAAATTAATGGCTTATTATCATAACCCACTAGCATAAATATGCACAACACTTCTGCATGGACAATTGAACCATAGTTTTCTATCCTATTATACTATTTCGTAGCAATAAATAACTCAGGAATTAGAAATTCATAAACAAATTCCAATTTGAATCCAACTATTAAATTGTTGAAATATAACCCAAACAAGTCGTATGACATTCCACACAGAAAACTTAACCCTTCCGAAATTAAGCCTTTTGTGTTAAGCGTTTCCTGTGCAATAGAGACACATATAGATGAAGATAAGTAATGGCGATAATCAAGGTACACGGCCATCCTTTTGTGTTAAGCCTTTCCTGTACAACAGAGACACATAGAGATGAACATAAGTAATGGCGATAATCAAGGTACACAGCCATCACTTCTGTCGGCCCACCACTATGTTGCTATGTTCTCTGAATGTGGAAGAACTTCAATACTATTTTGTCTTCTTTACATTCTCAGCTAGTGCTCAAAATCAATCCCAGTCTTTGTGTCATATCCCCAGATTATTCTAAATATTTTATTTTACCACAGTTAAAAAAAAAATATTATCTGTTGTATAATTTTTTTTTTTTTTTTTTTTCTTTCAGTAAATGGAAATTAAAATAACAGGGATATCATGTAACTTCTGTGGAGGGAAGTTAGGACATGGATAATAAAAAAAAAACAAAAAACAAAAAAACAGTTGCAAACCCTAACCATCCTTTCCCCCCAACTATGGAATGGTTTCCAGGAAAAGGAGGGGGAAGAGGGAAAAGGAGGTTGTGTTGTAGATGACAGGCAGTAGGAAAAAGGGGAGGGTCTTACCAAGTCTAGTGAGGATCAAATGGTAAGGGCACATAGCACGTGCAATTAGCAAAGACAGTAGTCTTTGAGCCAACTAGGTGGGAGACTAGTCTTGAAAGGTAGTCTCAAGGACGAGTGGATGACTCGCTGCAGAAGGCACTAGTGACCATATTTACAAACAGATAAAAGAAGTGCTCTTACAGAAGGCAAATCAGGTATGCAGCCCTAACATGAACTAAAGGAAAATAATTCTTATTTTCTGTATTGTTATAGTTCCTTAAAATAGTGAGAAAGGGGACAAAATTAGGGTGGTCGGGTAGTTTTCTACATTAACTGTTATCTGGCAAAAGTGGATGTACGTTTTTTTTCTATTGAAAAGTGTCAACCCGGAAATTTCACAGTTATCTGTCTCTGTTTAGTTAAATCTTTTCTCCTCTCAGATTAAAAAAAAATGATCGTGCTTGACAGTATTTTGTTAAGGGTTGTTCAATGAAATAGCCATGGAGAGATTATAACTTATAGGATAACCAGTTTCAAGAAAACAGAGAAATGAAAGAAATAGAAAACCTTGGTAAAACAATGGAAAGCAGACAACCGCTAGAGGGTACACTGAATAATCAAAATAACAAAGAACTGTGCAATTCGTAGACCAACTCGAATATAGGAGAGTGTACAACAGATTGATTAAAAACTAGGAAAAGTCCCTCGCAATTGAAATCTTGGACCTAGAAAGAGAGAACCAGAGACTGCTACAATCTCGGTATATGCGGAAACGACAAATAGGTTATCGTGAGGCAAATGAGCTCACGTTACTAGGTCTAACTTATTTTGGAATTCCCGGAAACAGTGAGGACGAATACAAGAGTCCAGAATGCTAGACAACCACCAAAACAAACACCGGAGTGTGTGGAACCACTTTCTTTATACAAGTATTAAGGTTCTGTTAAATTCAAGAACACAGAAACCAATCATAAGAAATAATCTGATTCGTAGTAGACAATAAGGAAATCAAGAAAAGAGGTGGCTAAGACCTAGGGTAAGGGTTCGAGTTGTATTCGAAACTAGTAGTCCCTGAGGACAGAGGACTCGACCAAAGAACCCTGCAGCCATAACCCACCATGCAAAAGAGGAAAACCCTCCTGGCGGTGAAACCCTGGAAGTTGGGGATGGAGCACAAACACACGAAAGAAATTTAGAAACTAAGGAAACCAAGTTATAATGTCACTGGGTAGTAGACCCCGCTAATTACAATGGATAAGAACACACAGTAGGGTAATATCAGACCTATGTAACAAGTAAACAAGCTGCGATTATTAAACGGAGTTCGGACTGGCCCAGACCACATATCTGACTCGAAGATTTATAACTCTTTATAACGCAAGAAACTCCTTGAAATATGTAATAGATACAACATACTGTGCATAAAATAGTAAGCAAAGAATCGAGTATTGCATCACACTATTTTCCTGAAGATATAACAAAAGAACACAAACCCAGAACTGGATATATATACAAATATAGCAAAATTTCAAAACCAAAATTTAAGCAAATAATGCCTTCAACTGCTAGTCGTGGTAGGCATACCAAATAATAGAGTAATTAACCTATACAAATTTGTAGACCCTCATTGTCACAAAAGAGATTAACGAGATAACAACATAATTTCAGAGCAGAAATGAGCTCTGGGTATTATCTATATTGATAATCACATCATGTTTATGAATATATACGTTTGGGGAAAAATCCATTAAAATCCCGAACCCTCTTCTAAATTGCGGAATTTGGCCATGAGACATCGATGCAGAGAGCCATAACCATGCCTTAAGCTTTCCCCCTCTAACCAGGGCAAGTTCTTACCCGTAACTGGAAGGTCCACCGTTGTAGATGTGTCGCCCCACCATGCAGGCCGAGCCAGCTCCGAATACCAACATCCTGTGTTGCATTTCAATTACAGAAAAAAAAATAAAAATAAAAAATGATTAGGGTATCTAGTACGGCTTGAACACCTTCAGCTACGAAGAACAAGGAAATAGAAGAACGGAGAACTATCTGAAAGGAAAACTAGAACAGTTTACTTGTAAACGATTTGGCCCACTACCAGACCACGAAACTAGACCAGAACAGTTCACCGAAAACCCAAGAACAACACTATTGAAACAATGGCTGCATCAGAGCAAACTTCGCGAGAGGGTTGCAAAAACAAATGAGGTCAATCTCGTCACAGTTGGAGATGAGGAAACCCTGCAATAGGCACCACCTTTGGATCATAATGGAGTGAACAACACCGTTGATCTGGGTGAGGATCCCGAGCAGAACTGGTGTCGTCGGACGGTCCACCAAACCATGTACATGACAGCGCAGGCAGGAGTTAACATCACCCTCATCTGGTAAGGCTCGCCATGGGATATAAGTGGCCTCATACCAAATTAGAATGTGAATACAAGTAGTGTGGTTCATAAAACCAAAAAACAACTTCTTCAGTATTAAATGCGCTATTAGATGACACCCATATAGCTGTAGTGGTAGTAAATTCTAGAGTTACGGTAAGATCAAATCAAAGGAATTGTAGACTAGCATGGTAAAATGCAGTAACACCCTTTTGATGTGGTTGTAAATAAAAACAAATGATGGCGACATTACAAGTGCTGTCAGAGCCCAGGTTGCAAAACTATGGCCTCTGGGCACTGGAGAAAAAAAAAAACACTGAACAGATTGTATATTTACAATATATTTCATCTCTAATGAGAAAAAAGAAATAGCTAATGTGACAGCCTTCTATTGTTGCTTGTTTTGTGGTAAGAACAGGGAACAGAGGATTGACAACATGAGGAGAACAGACAGTGCGACACACAGGTTTGTGGCGGGTCAGGGACTTGCAACAGGTCCTAGAAGCAGTCCCGAATTATGGCTACAACTGGGTGAGGAAGTGCGCAATACCAATTTGGCAATTTTGGAGACAATACAAGAGCTGAAAAATGAAATGGCTCGATTACGGGAAGATAATGCAAGGTTAACTATGGAACATGAGAGGATTATAAAAAGCCTATCCGATAGACAGAACCAACAACCACCGAATCCCAGTGTTGAGCAACAAAGAATGTCAAGAGAACAGAATCACCCCACAGAACTCGAAGAGTCAGAAGGAAGGGAGGAGGAACGCTCGGACAATGCCTCCAAACAGCAGACATCCAAAGGCAATGGATAGATTTGCAAAGGGAGTTTTGTAAAATCAAGCCACCACACTTCGATGGAGAATAGGAGGAAGAAGATGAAGCCTGGTTGATTAATATGAATACGATCACAACCTCAAGGCATGATTGGCCATTTTCCAGTTACAAGGGAAGGCCACGTTCTGGTGGGAGGAAGTTAAGATAGTAAGAAGAGTTAGTGAACAGAATGTCACTTGGGAGAAATTTCAAAGATACTTTAAGGAAAGGTTCTTGACTGAGCGCTTCTATGATAAGAAGGCAATGGAATTTCATGACTTGCGATTGGGGCAGCAAACTATGGACGAATTTATTACTCGTTTTATATCCTTACTCCGCTATGTGCCCTATATCCGAGAAGAGAAAGCTAGGTATAGAGGTTTGTCAGTAGCCTATCGGTAAGTATGAGGGAACGAATTGAATTTGACAACCCAAAGACGATGGATGAGGCTATTCGCAAAGCCCGAATTTTCTACCAGCAGAGCAAGCAAAAGGGAGAGCCCTTGGGTAGGAGATGGGTCGATAAGAAAATCAGTAAGCTGGCTGGTGGTACTAAAGGTAACCTTGGTGGAGGTAACAAAGGATTTGCTAAAGGGAAAATCAACATAAACTCTCAAAAGAATTCGCTCCGATTAAAACCCCTCAATGAGTCCAGAACTAATGATCAACTGGGAAAATTAGACAACAAAGGGAAAGCAAGGCCCCCGGTGCAATGTTGGGGATATGGTGGCCCCCATTATGTGAAAAACTGTCCTCAGCGAAAAGGAGTTGAACATGTCTCCCAGGTTTATGAAAAGCCTCTACCATTGGTGATGTAGGAAGGAGTCTACCAAATATTAATGCCACTCTGGAAGATCGCTAGGTGGAGTACCATCTGACCATGGTGGAATTTGAAGGTAAACTCTTAGACCTTGTTGTAACTTTTTTAATTGACCCTGGTGCAAAATTAAGTTATATTAGTCCTAGAATTGTGGAGCATTGTAAGTTGCAACCTGTTAAGTTTAAGGACCCCTGGCTAGTTTAGTTAGCAACAGGGGCAAATAGACGGGTAATGGCTAAGGTCAAAAAATTCCCTTTAAAGATAGCAAGACAGTTAGTGACAACAGATTTAAATGTGCTTCCCCTTGGCTCGTATGACATATTGATTGGAATGGACTGGTTAGAAAAACACTAGTCCATAATTAATTGTAAAACCAAGACTATCAGTTATAAGGACAGGCTTGGAATAAAACAACAGATGCAGGGGATTAAGCGGCCAGTATAGTTCAACCCATGACTGCCTCACAGTTAACCAAATGCATCAGAAAAGGATGTCAGATTTATGCCATCCAAGTGGGGTATGCCAATTCAAAAAACAAAACAGTCACATTGGAGAATATTCCTGTGATACAATAATTTGCCGATGTGTTTCCAGAAGAGATCCCTGGACTGCCACCGAAAAGAGACATAGATTTTAACATTAAATTGGTGCCAGGAGCAACCCCAGTCTCTCGAGCACCCTACAGAATGAGTGTACCAGAATTCATAGAGCTGGAGATGCAATTACAGGAGTTGTTGGACAAAATGTACATTCGCCCCAGTGTGTCCCCTTGGGGAGCCCCGATATTATTCATTAAGAAAAATGATGGGACTCTCCGCATGTGTATGGATTACCATCAGTTAAACAAATTGACAATTAAAAACAAGTACCGCCTACCCCACATTGATGAACTGTTTGACCAGGTAAGAGGGGCAACAGTTTTCTCGAAGATTGATTTGCGGTTAGGGTATCACCAAATACAGTACTTGGGCCATATCATCACTAAGGATGGAATCGCCGTGGATCCTGAAAAGATAAGGACCATTATGGAATGGCTAGTATCCAAAGATGTGGCGGACATTCGATCTTTCATGGGATTGGCAGGCTATTATAGATAGTCTGTAGAGGGATTTTCAAAAGTGGCTTACCCAATCACATCCTTGCAGAAAAAGGGAAGAACTTTTAGGTGGACCCCTGAATGTCAAAGAAGTTTTGAACAACTCAAATATTTACTCACCACAGCACCTATTCTAAGTATAACCGATCCCAACAAAGATTACGTAGTGTGCACTGACGCAAGTAAAGAAGGATTAGGAGGTGTGCTAATGCAGGAAGGAAAAGTGATAGCATACGAATCAAGGAAGTTAAAAGAGCATGAACATAAATATTCTGCTTACGATCTAGAGTTGGTAGCTGTGATTCACGCCTTGAAAATGTGACGACATTATCTTGTGGGAAGAAAATTTCTGTTATTGACAGACCACCACACGTCGACCAATTATTTTAGGCAACCCACACTAAATGCAAGGCAAGCATGGTGGGTGGATTTTCTAAGCGGCTTTGCTTTTGAGATCAAGCATCTAAAAGGGAAGGAGAACCAGGGGGCAAACGCTTTGAGTCAGAAATTGCAGTGTCTTTATGAGATTTCTTGTAGTGAAGGGAAAAGACCCTTCGGGAAAATGATTAAAAAAGTAGCTGAACAAGATGTTGTTTATCAGCAAATAAAACAACAAGTACAACTACCAAACAATAAGGAAAAACAGCCAGATTATGCTTTGGATGCTGTTGGAATGTTGTACTATAAAGGAAGGATGTACGTACCTAATTAGAACAATATTAAAAATTTGATATTGGATGAGTATCATAAGAGTCATTATGCTGGACACCCAAGATATCAAAAGATGATCACCGCACTCCGAAAAGAATATTATTGGATGTGCATGAAAAAAGATTTGGCTGGGTACTTGGCTCGATGTTTAGAATGCCAACAAATTAACGCAGAACACCAGCATCCTGCGGGCTTGTTACAACAATTACCCATCCCGGAATGGAAGTGGGAAACCATCTCTACGGATTTTATAACAGGTTTGCCTAAGTCAAAGAAAAACAATGATTCCATCATGGTGGTTGTGGACAAGCTAAGTAAGTCAACACATTTTATACTAGTATAATCTACACACAGAGTAGTGCAGATCGCCCATGTGCTCATGCAAAACATATTTATGCTGCATGGGTTACCAAAGACAATAATTTCAGACCGGGATGTAAAATTTACATCGGTCTTTTGGAAAACATTGTTTGAAGAATTGGGAACTCAGCTGAACTTTAGTGTGGCGTATCACCCTCAAACTGACGGGGAAACTAAACAGGTAAATCAGGTGGTGGAAGATATGTTAAGGGCGTATGTGATGCAACAACCAACCAAGTGGGAGGACTATCTTCACTTGGTTGAGTTTGCATACAAGAATGGCTACCAGACATCATTGCAGATGAGCCCTTTTGAGGTGCTGTATGGGCGGAAGTGCCGCACCCCCTCAAGCTGGAGCGGACCGGAAGACAGATTGATGTTAGGTCCTGAAATGCTCAAGGAGATGGAGGAATTAGTTAAAAAGGTGCGTTCTAATCTGAAGGCAGCTCAGGATAGGCAAAAGAACTTCGCTGATCAAAAAATGAGGTTTAAGGACTATCAGGTCGGTGACCATGTGTATGTGACAATTCGAGCAAACAAGAGCACATTACAGTGGAGTGGGTGTGCTAAGTTGACACCTTGATATTGTGGACCTTTCCAGATCTTAGCAAGAATTGGGTCAGTGGCTTACCAACTCGCTCTGCCTAGTCACATACAAGTCCACAATGTCTTTCAAGTTTCCGTGTTAAAAAAATATGTTTATGCTCCTAAACATCTGATTAATTGGTAGGATATTCAGGTGAGAATTTTCTCTTGTACTTCAATCCAAATGTTTTCTCTTAAAGGAAAACTGACTCACGGTGTTGCATGTTGTAGGTAGAACCGTAAGGAGAAATCCGAGTCGAACCACTGAGCATCCTAGACCGGAGAGAAGTCACGCTGAAGAAGTGGGATATTACCCAAGTTAAAATGCAGTGGTAGCATTTTGGGCCTGATGAGGCCACTTGGGAGGATGAAGAACTCATGAAATAGGCTTACCTAGGGTTGTTTATAACCGAAAGACATCGGGACGATGTCTAATTTCAAGAGGGGGAGATGTCATATACCCAGATTATTGTAAATATTTTATTTTCCCACAGTTAAAAAAAAATATTATCTGCTATATAAACTTATAGATATATATATATATATATAGATAGATTCAGTAAATGGAAATTAAAATAACATGGATATCATGTAACTTTTGTGGAGGGAAGTTAGGACATGGATAAAAAAAAACAAAAAGAAAAAACAATTGCAAACCCTAACCGTCCTTTCCCCCTAACCGTGGAACGGTTTCCAGGAAAAGGAGGGGGAAGAGGGAAAAGGAGGTTGTGTTGTAGATGACAGGGAGTAGTGAAAAGGGGAGGGTCTTACCAAGTCTGGTGAGGATCAGATGGTAAGGGCACAAAGCACGTGCAATTAGCAAAGACGGTAGTCTTTGAGCCAGCTATGGGGGAGGTTGGTCTTGAAAGACAGTCTCAAGGATGGGTGGATGACTAGCTGCAGAAAGCAGTGGTGACCATATTTATAAACAGATAAAAGAAGTGCTCTTACAAAAGGTGAATCAGGTATGCAGCCTTAACTTGAGCAAAATGAAAAGAATGCTTATTTTCTGTAGTGTTACAGTTCCTTAAAATAGTGAGAAAGGGGACAAAAGTAGGGTGGTCGAGTAGTTTTCTACATTAACTGTTATCTCGAAGAAGTGGTTGTACTTTTTTTTTCTCTATTGAAAAGTGTCAACCCAGAAATTTCACAGCTATCTGTCTCTATTTGGTAAAATCTTTTCTCCTCTCAAATTAAAAAAAAAATGATCGTGCTTGATAGCATTTTGTTAAGGGTTATTCAATGAAATAGCCATGGAGAGATTATAACTTATAGGATAACTAGTTTCAAGAAAACAAAGAAATGAAAGAAATAAAAAACCTTGGTAAAACAACGGAAAGTAGACAGCCGCCAGAGGGTACACTGAATAATCAAAACAACAAAGAAATGTGCAATGCATAGACCAACTCAAATATAGGAGAGTGTACAAAAAATTGATTAAAAACTAGGAAAAGTCCCTCGCAATTGAAATCTTGGACCCAAGAAAGAAAGAAATGGAGACTGCTACAGTCCTGGTATATGCGGAAAAGACAAATAGGCTATCGTGAGGCAAATGAGCTCACGTTACCAGGTCTAACTTATCTCGGAATTTCCAGAAAAAGTGAAGACAAATACAAGAGCCCAGAATGCCAGACAGCCCCCAAAACAAACACCGGAGTGTGTGGAACCACTTTATTTATACAAGTATTAAGGTTCTATTAAATTCATGAACACAAAAACCAAGCATAAGAAATGATTTGTAGTAGACAACAAGGAAATCAAGAAAAGAGGTGGCTAAGACCTAGGGTAAGGGTTCGAGCTGTATTCGAAACCAGTATTCCCTGAGGACAGAGGACTCGACAGCAGAACCTTGCGGCCATAACCCACCATGCAAAAGAGGAAAACCCTCGTGGCAGTGAAACCCTGGAAGTTGGGGATGGAGCACAAACACACGAAAGAAATTTAGAAACTGAGGAAGCCAAGTTGTAATGTCGTTGGGTAGCAGACGCCGCTAATTACAATGGATAAGAACACACAGTAGGGTAATATCAGACCTATGTAACAAGTAAGCAAGCTGCGATTATTAAACGGAATTCAAACTGGCCCATACCACATATCCGACTCGAAGATTTATAACTCTTTATAAGGCAAAAAACTCCTTGAAATATGTAACAGATACAACATACTGTGCATACAAGAGTAAGCAAAGAATCGAGTATTGCATCACACTATTTTCCTGAAGATATAGCAAAAAAACGCAAACCCAGAACTGGATATATATAGAAATATAGCCAGATTTCAAAACCAAAATTTAAGCAAATAATGCCTTCAACTGCTAGCAGTGGTAGCCATATCAAATAGCAAAGTAATTAACCTGTACAAATCTGTAGACCCTCATTGTCACAAAAGAGATTAACAGGATAACAACATAATTTCAGAGCAGAAATGAGCTCTGAGTATTATCTAAATTGATAATCACATCGTGCTTATGAATATATACATTTGGGGAAAAACCCATTAAAAACCCGAACCCTCTTCTAAATTGAGGAATTTGGGCATGAGACATCGATGCAGAGAGCCATAACCATACCTTAAGCTTTCCCCCTCCAACTAGGGCAAGTTCTTACCCGTAACTGGAAGGTCCGCCGATGTAGATGTGTCGCCCCACCAAGAAGGCCGAGCAAGCTCCTAATACCAACATCCTGCGTTGCATTTCAATTACAGCAAAAAAAAACTGATTAGGTATCTAGTAGGGCTTGAACGGCTTCAGCTACTAAGAACAGGGAACAAAAGAACAAAGAACCAGGTGAAAGGAAAACCAGAACAATTTACCAGTAAATGATTTGGCCCACTGCCAGACCACGAAATTAGAAACCCAAGAACAACACTCTTGAAACAATGGCCACATCCTAGCAAATTTCGCGAGAGGGTTGCAAAAACAAATGAGGTCAATCTTGTCGCAGTTGGAGATGAGGAAACCCTGTAATAGGCACCACCGTTGGATCACAATGGAGTGAACAACACCGTTGATCTAGGAGAGAATCCCGAGCAGAGCTGGTGTGGCCGGACGGTCCACCAAACCATGTACATGATAGCGCAGGCAGGGGTTAACATCACCCTCATCTGGTAAGGCTCGCCACTTGATGGAAGCGGCCTCATACCAAATTAGAACGTGAATACAAGTAGTGTGGTTAATAAAACCAAAAACCAACTTCCTGAGTATTAAATGGGCTATTAAATGACACCCATATAGCTGTAGTGGTAGTAAATTCTAGAGTTGCGGTAAGATCAAATCAAAGGAACTGTAGAGCAGCATGGTAAAATGCAGTAACACCCTTTTGATGTGGTTGTAAAAAAAAAAAAAAAAAATTGATGGAGAAATTACACTCTTTTGTTTATTGTTCATAAATACAAGTTTACTGTTTTACTGATATTTAGTTACTGTTACACCAAGTGTTAAAAACACTTTGATTTTACTCTAAGTAATTTTGACGCCCATAAAGTGACTTAGCGTCAAAATCGCATTGCTGAAACACCGTAAGTCGAAAATAATCTGACGTCAAAAAACACTGTTGTTGAAACACCACGATCAACAACTGATGAAATTTTTACATTGTTGAAACACCTGTTTCAGCAAAGCGATTACGTTGCTGAAACACCTGTTTCAGCAAAGCGATTTTTTTTTCTGTTTTCGCTGTGTAAAAACAGAGCATTGTTCTGTTCTGTTTTGTTGTTTTGGAATTATCAGAAATTCCCAAAACAGAGTATTACTCTCTGTTCATATTTTGTTTGTTTCGGAATTTATCAGAAAATTCCCAACAGTGGTAACAGAGGATTTTTCCCACTGTATTTTGTTCGGAATGCCCAGAAATTCCAACATGGTATCAGAGTTAGTCTAGGCACTCAGTGAGTCAAAAACAGAGTTTGTTTTTTACTATAGGAGCTGTAAGAAGTTCAGTGAGCAGATTTTTCCAGCAGAGAAATTTTTTTTCTTGTTTTTAATTTTACAGTCAGCATCTTTTCTTTTAAGATGGCAGATGTTGGAACAGGTTTGACAAATTCCCAACTGCCACAGTTCAATGGGAAAAATCACATGGTCCATAAAAATGAAAGCATTGTTTGTTTCTCAAGGAATATGGGAGCTGGTTGAAACTGGCTATGCTGAACCTGCAGATGCAACAACATTGGCTGCTTTGACAGTAGCAGAAAGAGACCAGTTGAAGAGCGACAAGAAGAAGGATGCCAAAGCCCTCTTTTTCCTCTTCCAATCAGTACATGAAAGAGTTTTTCCATGGATAGCAGCAGCAACAAAATCCAAAGAGGCATGGGATATTCTCAAAACTGCCTATCAATGCATGGAGAAGGTGAAGACTGCAAAGTTGCAGATGTTGAGGAGAGACTTTGAAATACACAGCATGAAGGAATCTGATACAATAGATTCATTCTTCACTCAGGTTATTGGGCTCATAACCCAAATAAGATCTCATAGTGAAATTCTTGAAGAAATAAGGATCGTAGAGAAGATCTTGAGATGTTTACCCTCAAGGTTTGAAGCTATTGTGGTAGCAATAGAAGAAACAAAAGATCTCTCACAGTTCACGATAGATGAACTGAGTGCTTCTCTTATGTCTCATGAACACAGACTGAGTAGAGGAACAGATTCCTCTTTTGAGCAAGCATTCAAGACTCAGATGTCTTTCAGCCAAAGAAAAGGCCGAGGTAGAGAAAATAACAGAGGTCGTGGAAGAAGCGAAAATAGAGGCAGATATTATCCTACAAGCACAAGCGGAAGGAGCTGCAATCAGAACCAAGATGAAGGTTCAAGCAAATAGCAAGCTCATGGACAAAGGTATGACAAATCCCAAGTCCAATGTCATTATTGTAAGAAATATGGGCACTATGCCAATGAATGTAGGAAAAAACAAAATGACATGAATAGTAGGCAGAATGTTAATTTTGCAAATGAAGAAAATAAGAATCCAAAGAATGTGCTGTTAACATGTAACATTGCACAAGACAAACAAGAAGATATTTGGTTCTTAGACTCAGGTTGTAGTAATCACATGACTGGAAATATTGAAATATTTGCCAATCTGGATGAAGATGTGAAATCTGAGGTAACAACAGAGACTGATAGTAAGATAGCTGTCAAGGGTAAAGGCAGCGTCAGTATCCGAGCAAGAAATGGAGAACAGATGATTGTGCCAGAGGTATACTATGTACCTGGGCTGAAATGTAATCTTTTGAGCATTGGGCAGCTCATTGACAAAGGTTACAACGTGTTCTTCAAAGATGATATGTGTACAATCAGAGATATACCTCCAAGTAAGAAGATCATTGCACAGGTGCAGATGACCAGCAATAGAATGTTTCCTCTCAAACTCAGGGCAGATTTGAAGGAAGGAAGAACTATTGCAGCTGTAACACAAGAAGTCTTTCAGGAGCAAGTGAAAGATGAAAATTGGTTGTGGCACTTGAGATTTGGACATCTCAATTTCGGAGGCTTGAATTTGTTGCACAGAAAGGGAATGGTAAAAGGATTGCCGTTGATTGAAAAACCGGACAACCTTTGTGAAGGCTGCATCTTGGGCAAGCAGCACAAATAAAGCTTTCCAGCAGGAAAGAGTATAAGGGCAAAATCACCCTTGGAAATTGTCCACTCGGATGTGTGTGGACCGATGCAAGTACCATCACTTGGCGGAAATAGATATGTTTTAACTTTCATTGATGATTACACCAGAAAGACATGGGTGTATATGCTGAAACAGAAGAGTGAAGTGTTTGAGAAATTTCGCCACTTCAAAACTCTTGTTGAGAAACAGTGTGGGCATTACATCCAAGTGCTCAGAACAGACAGAGGAGGAGAATACATCTCCCAAGACTTTCTGCGGTTTTGCAGAGAGAATGGCATACAAAAACAGTTTACAGCAAGGTATACACCTCAGCAAAACGGTGTTGCCGAAAGAAAGAATAGGACCATTCTTGACATGGTTAGAAGTATGCTGAAGGAAAAACACTTGCCTCATGAGTATTGGGCAGAAGCTGTCACTTGCGTAGTTTATATCTTGAATAGATGCCCAACTAAAGCTGTCATGAACAGAATACCAGAAGAAGCATGGAGTGGTCAAAAGCAAACTGTCACTCACATGAGAGTATTCAGTTGTGTAGCTTATGCACATGTACCGAATCAGCTAAGGAGAAAGCTTGATAGTAAGGGGGAGAAGTGTGTGTTTGTTGGCTATTGTGATGAGTCAAAAGCATACAAACTCTATAATCCATCCACTAAGAAATTGATTGTAAGTAGGGATGTGCAGTTCATTGAAGATGAAGCTTGGGATGGAAGCCTAGAGAAGACAGTGAGTGTGAAGACAATTGTGTCTCATGAAGAAGAACATGAAGGGACAGCAGCAAATAATCCTTCCTTGGTGGTTCCTCCTCCACCACAGCAAATTCAGCAAACCACACCACAAGCTGGAATTCGAACAGCCATAAGAAGTCAAGACAGTGCTTCTCCAAGCACACCACAGGGATCTGAAATACCCTCAAGTTCGGATGGAACTTCCAGCACACCAAGAAGACCAAGATTCAGAAATCTGAATGAGATTTATGAACAAGGAGAAGTAATTAACAATACTGGTCTGAATTCATTATTCGCTTTATATTGTCATGTTGATGACCCAGTTCATTTTGAAGATGCTGTAAATGAAGACAAATGGATTGAAGCAATGAATGAAGAAATTGGTGCAATTGAAAAGAGTAACACATGGGAGTTAGTGGACCTCCCTGAAGGCAAAGATGCCATTGGAGTTAAGTGAGTCTATAAAACCAAAAGCAATGCTGAAGGCAAGATTGATAGGCACAAAGCAAGACTTGTTGTGAAAGGCTACAAGCAGCAACAAGGCAGAGACTATGATGAAACCTTTGCACCAGTAGCAAGGATGGAAAAAGTCACAACAGTGTTGTCTATTGCAGCACAACACAAATGGAAGATTTATCAGATGGATGTTAAATCTGCATTCCTGAATGGAGTGTTGGAAGAAGAGGTTCATGTTGAACAACCTCCAGGTTATGAAGTTGCTGGCCAAGAGCACAAAGTTTGCAAACTGAAGAAGGCTCTTTATGGGCTGAAGCAAGCTCCAAGAGCATGGTACAGCATAATAGATGCTTATCTGATTGAGAATGGGTTTGATAAGTGTGATGGTGAACCCACACTCTACATAAAGGAGAATGATGGTAAGATTATTATTGTTGTTTTACATGTAGATGATCTGATTTTTACTAGCAATGATGCTTCTCTCATTGTTGATTTTAAAGCAGTCATGAAAAGTGAATTTGAAATGACTGACTTAGGTTTCTTAAGATATTTTCTTGGAATTGAAGTAGACCAAAGTGAAAATGGTGTTTTCATTTCTCAAGATAAATATGTAGAAGCAGTGTTGAAGAGATTTAACATGCAGAACAGTAAGGCAGCTGTGACTCCAACTGTAGTGGGGCTGAAATTGACCAAAGAAGACAGCAACAAGGATTTTGATCCAAAATTGTACAAGAGCATAGTTGGCAGCCTTATGTACTTGACTGCAACTAGGCAAAACATTATGCATGCTGTGAGTTTAATCTCCAGATTTATGGAAAGACCGAAAGAGACTCATTGGCAGGCAGCCAAGAGGATTCTAAGGTATGTGAATGGAACGAAGGGGTTTGGTATTTTATACTCCTCTTCTGAAAGTTTCATGTTGACAGGTTACACGGACAGTGATTGGGCTGGAAGTGTTGATGATAGGAAAATCACATCAGGATATGTGTTTCATATGGGATCGGGAGCCATCTCATGGGCTTCCAAGAAGCAACCAGTTGTGGCTTTGTCAACAGCAGAGGCAGAGTATGTGGCAGCAAGAGCAGCAGCATGCCAAGCAGTGTGGCTGAGAAGAGTTCTCAGAGACTTGTGTCATGAACAGGAAAATGGCACAACCATTTATTGTGACAATAGCTTTGTCTAAAAACTCTGTTTTTCATAAAAGAACAAAGCACATAGATACCAAGTTTCACTTCATACATGAATTGGTTAACAATGGTGAAATTGTTTTGCAGCACTGCAGAACAGAGGATCAACTTGTTGATATTTTGACAAAACCATTAGCAAAGAAAGGTTTTGATCATTTCAGAAAATGCCTGGGTATGCAACAGTTGAAATTAAGGGGGAGTGTTGGAATTTAATTCCAACTGCATCACATAAATGCTGAACAAAGATTTGATCTACAACAATTATTTCAGATTGTTCAGTGCCACAAAGTCTTCTGATATTTTTGAGCATTAAATTCAGAAATTAAATCCCCTGCAGACAACCGACTTATTTTTGCTGAAAAGTCATCACCGCCTCTTTGCA
Organism: Pinus taeda; assembly: GCA_000404065.3. NCBI lineage: Eukaryota > Viridiplantae > Streptophyta > Pinopsida > Pinales > Pinaceae > Pinus > Pinus taeda. The sequence goes on from APFE030258545.1 coordinate 64,646, forward strand.
ATAAATATGAAGATAAATATCAGCAGATATTTTACTTAGTTTATTGTTTAATCAGATTTTTATTTTTCCTATAAATGTAACGCACAACAGTTCTGTTAATATATCTGGAAGTGCAAGAAGGTGTAAGCAGAAAAGAACAACAGTTCTGTTTTCTGTGTGAGCGTAAGAGATTTAGAACATCAGTTCTGTTTTTGTACTCTGAGAGAAAAGATAGAAGGTTAGAAGAACAAGAGTGTGTCTCTTCTGTAAATGCACAACAGTGTTGAACCTGCGATTTTCTGAGATAGAAAATCGATTTCTGGAACTGAAGTGTTCCTCTTGTAACAGCTAAGTTTACTGCATCAGTTTTGTTTACTGTTCATGAATACAAGTTTACTGTATTGCTGATTTTCAGTTGCTGTTATACTAAGTGTCAAAAACACTTTGATTTTACTCTGTAAATCTATTAGTGATTTGACGCCAACTATTTTAGTTGCTGTTACACAAATTGTCAATTTTCTTAAAGTAACTTAGCGTCAAAATCGTGTTGCCGCAACACAGTTTCCAGTAAGCAATTTTTTTGTTTTTCTGTGTTAACAAAAACAGAGTATTTTTCCTGTTGCTGCAACACCACGATCAACGTTGCTGCAACACCGAATCCTGTTGCTGCAACACCAAGTCCAGAAAACAAAATTATCAGTTTTCTGTGTAAAAACAGAGCAGTTTTGTGTTGTCTGTTTGTTAAGGAATTTAGCAGCAAATTCCACCATTATATTAGAGCATTGTTCTCTGATCTTTTGTGTTTGAAATCACCATAAAATTCCAACAGATTTAACCATAAAACACGTTGTTTCCATTACAAAAAACTACAATAGATTCATTCTGAAGAGTTTCTATCCCTCTAAGTGTGTTCTGTATTTTCGCATATATACCATGCAAGCTCAGAACTCATGCAATCGAAGAGCCATTTATCATTTCTACTCAAATAAATCTAAGCAAGATGCATCCCCTTCCCATGTTGCTGCTCCCTCACTTTCGCAATACCATGCACATCAATGCAAGTGCTCGTCAATCCTTGATAAATGCAAGTGGTATTATTGAGGATTGTTGTCTTCGTACATTCTAAGAAAATACTAATGGCCGAGATTCATGAAAGTGAATAATATTGACTATATTTGTTCAAATTTTTGTTCAAATTTGTTGAATTTTGATGTTACAGACCAAAATTAACACCGCAGTTGGGGCAGTTTGAAGTCTAGACTGTATAGGTTCTAAAATTTAAATCTTTGCAAAAATAAAAAAGAAATGAAATACTTTGCAAAGAGTTTTTGGCAGAAATCACATTATAATTCATTTGTGAGACGCGTTTCGAACGAACAAGTGTGGTTCATCGTCAGGACAAGTTGAAGAACCAGATCATGGTTGCACGCTAAATATAGATAAGCCAACAAGTGTGGTTCATTATCAGGACAAGTTGAAAAACCAGATCATGGCTGCATGCTAAATATAAAGAGCATATCATTCAATGGCTATATTTCACTAGAAAACAACTATATTTGACTGGAATGGACCAAGGGATAGGGATAGGGAGAAATTAGTTCATTAATTTATAAGTTAGCTATGTTATATTTATTACAATAATTGAATAAAAATAAATTATTGTATTTAATTATACAGATAAATAAAAACTTATAATATTAATAGTATATGAAAAAATAAAAATTAATAAAGGATTATTAAAAGTATGACTAATTTAGTTAGTTAATTAATGTAACGATTTCTTCTAATTAAAAGTAATTTATTATATTTAATTATATAGATAAATACAAGTCTATAATATTAATAGTATATAAAATAATAAAAATTAATAAAGAATTATTAAAAGTATGGCTAATTTAGTTTGTTAATTAATGTAATGATTTCTTCTAATTAAAACCACTAGAAAAATAGATTCAAGTCATTGAAGAATTATTGAGAAAGAATATAGTTGTTACTAGTTAGCTAATTCAAAATTAACTTTATTTATTTATATTCAAAAGCGTAAATATTCATACTATAATAATAATAGTATCTGAAATAGTAAAAAATAATAAAAGTTTATTGAAAGTGTAACTAATTTAGTTAGATTTAAGTCATTGAGGAATTATTGAGAAAGAAAATAGTTGTTATTAATTAGTTAGTTAATTCATAATTAATTTTATTAAATTAAATGTTAGGGGATAAATTAGTGCTCATCTTTGAAATACCTTCATTCATGTTCTCGTGAAAAGACCTTTATTATGTTAAATTAAACATATTTTTATTACTTATTTTTAATACTTTCATTTATGATTAGAAATAACGGATTTTTTTTCATCTAATATTGATATGGATCACAAAAGCCTAAATTCAACAAATGGAATATTCCTAAAGATTTTCCCCAACACCCCCAATATGTAAGTGTTTCGATTCAGAGTGTGCATATCTTACGAAAAATATGAATTAATTAGGTAACATTTAATTCTAATGATGGATCCCTGTTGGGATTTGAAACATTGACAAGCATGATTATTACTGTGGGTACTCTGAGATTCAATTGAAAACATTTAATCTATTGTGGAGTACAAATCCAAGGGTAAATTGGCTGAAGGTCATTATATTTCAGTTGTTCGTCTGGTTAAAAGCTACGCCACTCTCTCATTTTCTTTGTACATCCTAAGACTTTCTCCATATCTTGCATCCAAATTTGTAAATAAACACTACAACTCAACATTGAGCTTTTCTTGCGTTTGCCTTGTTGTCAGGGTTGTGGTTAGGTTTCTATTAAATTTTGATTGTAATTGAATGTGGGAAACATTAGAAACTCTAAAATATGCACAATTCGATTAACATTTTACAAAATTAAATGAGACAAATAGTGTAGGATACAACAAAAGTTTCTTGTCAGGCTGTAGAGTGCCATCTAAATGTGCCTCTGTTAGATACTCTTTGACATTAGGTCGGTCAAGATCAAATTCTAACTTGGAAGAATTCATTTTCAAAAACTCGTTGGATTAAAGGCAAAAGAAACCCCATGCAGAGGTTTGAATGAAATGAATAGCACAAATTTTGATCCATGGAGAAATCAAAGGCTGAGAAGCTCCTATGTGGGTTTATAAAGGATGTGATGTAGGCCCTAGGGTTCTTGGGATGGAGAAATAGTAAGTTGAAAACACCCTTGTTTCTAAAAGCAAATGCAAATGAAATTCCTCTGGATGCATGACACAAAACCCTCTGGAGATGCCTATCTAGAAGCTATATATAATAATCCCGAGGTTAGATTGCTAGTGCGGTTAAATTATATAAAGGATATATTTCATGACAGTCCTTGGATTTGGTGCTGAAAAATGATCACGAAAATTGTTGGGGTAGCTAATGTAGAAGATATTTAACAAAACTAGTCATGCATGCACGGGCCCATAGATCTCTAGGGTTCAACATAGCTCTAATACCAAGTGTAAGGACCAACCCTATATATATATATCAATATAAAAATACAACCATAAGAAGATAGCATTGGGAGCTCAAAATTTACCAAGCACTATTTAACACATCCCTGAATTTCACTTCATTGAACATATCATCTAATTTACATATTATTAACTAAAGCCATAATGAAATCATACAAAACAATATTATAACAACATAGGTACCATTCATCAGGAGACGAGATTCTAACTTGACTACCGTTAATTGCCCTCCTTTGTTGTCAGTCGCCTCCAAGTGTGAATGACGACGTGCTTAATTCCAATGTAATGAACCACCAGTTGAACTCCCAACCTACTCCTTGGGTACTCTCCTTCCCCACGGACCCCCGAGCTGTAATGGGGTTGTACAATGGAGAAATGTATTAGTTGGTAGAGGGGAGCACTCTTTGGCTCAAGAGTCCCCTCTCTAAAGTCCTCTAGCTCACCAAACTCACTATGGCTTGTAGTCACTACTCTGACATAGTCTCATCCATCCAACAATAGGGTAAAAAAGGTCCTTTCTCCCATGGCCTGCCTCTTCTTTTATATGAGTCTTCATAGGTGACACTTGGTATTTTATGCATAATTAATTATTTTTATTAATCCAATAGTTTGATTATTCACCCATCCATGTGTCACTCTCTCATCAATGATCTCCAAAATTATTTACTTAAATTTTAATTTAAAAATAATATTTTTCCTCACCTCAACAAGATTCCTATTTCTTCTCCTAGTTGTCTCTTGATTCCCTTTTTTACTCCTTAATTTGTGTTCATTACTAAAGTAATTGATAAGTCAAGTTCTGATCCCCTATCTACTCCCTAATTTAACTCAAGTTATCTCTTAGATGGATATCTTATGTTAGTTGTTGCCAATGGAGGTTCCTCTAAAAATTCTCTAAAATTTAATTTATTAATATTATTTTAATTCACCATCCTCTTCTCTTAATTAGGTTTAACTATTTTAGGATTAATATTTATCCTTACATTTATGTCTCTCTTTCCTCTTTTTACCTAATTAATTTACATTATCTACCTAATATTTCCAACATGGGAAGGGTAGAGTTTTTAAGGTAAAATATTTTATTTATTCCTATGATCCTATTAACTCAAGTTTTATTATTGATTTAATTACTTCAGTTTCTAACATCATTTACCCTTGATGTGAATTTACCTAGTTTTTCATATCTTGATTATATTTATTGATTTATTTATTTTTAATGATTCCAAGGGTGCCAACTTTGGTCGTGCCCTTCAAGCACTTCCCTTGAAGTTCCAAGGGTGTCACACCTAACAGTTTATTTGTGATGCCAAGAGTGCCAAGTTGGTCGTGCCCTTCAAGAAATTCCATTGAAGTTCCAAGGGTGCCACGCCACTTGCCCTTCAAGCATTCAGTGACTACGAGGGGAAAGTATAGGTGCAACGACAGAGACCACTATCATCTCTTATGTTGCTTGCTACAATGAGACTAATGGTGTCCGGGATCAAGGAATCCACCTTGATGCGCGCCGCCTTAGTGAAATTCTCATGAGCGACCCAACTTTGGAACCTATCCCCATGACATTGTGATCTTCAAGGCGAAGGTGTTTCAACCTTTTCAGCCCAAGTCACAACGGGAGTGTTAGTGGGTGAGATCAGGGACATTGTCCCACTTCTCCCATGCAGTTCCATCCAATTGTACAACCCCATCACCCATATGTGAGTCATTAAGCCAAGCAACTAACCTGTGCCTGCAACCACTAACATATCATTAGAATATACATAAACATATATAGCAAGTTTCAAAATTGACTTAGAATTTCAAAGACAAAATATAATTCTCATCAAACCAGGTGTCATTAACTCGTCATATACGAGTGCCTCTGGTGGTTTCCTGCCATACTCAATCATCATCAATAAAAAGGTTTCTCAGTGTTAGTCATTATCATAATAGCATCATCAACATCACATAGTCATTCACATCATTGTTCATTGTGAACTAGAACTAATGCAAGTAGGTAATGTAGGGCACACATCCATCATAGTTATCATCATCATAACATCAATGGAAACATACATATCCATCAAATCTATCGACATCGTAACATCAATAGAAAACATACCTATCCATCAAAGCTATCATCATCATGATATCAATAGAGAGCATACATATCCTTTACTGCTATCATCATCATAAATAGAGACCAAGCATAACCATTTATGCTACAATCATCATAATATCAATAGAGAACATGCATAACCATTAATGCTACAATCATCATAATATCGATGGAGAACATACATAAAATTCACAGCCACTAATATCACAACCACTAATAATAGAGTTGTGTCTAGATCCTTAACCCGAGGTCCTCAAAGAACAAAGTGTGGGACTCAGGGTTAAATAAATGTTAATGTCATATCACTGTTAGTCGACTAGAGCATGGCACTACACAGACAAAGTACGTGAATGTGTGGAAGTAAATGATAATGTTATATTTAAAAAAAAAATCCCCCCCGCTCCCATGCCCCACCCCCCAAACTTAATCTAATTAGCTCATTTAAAAAAAAAATTTATGTGACCCACTTTTATAAATAAGTGAAAGTTACTCTTACAATGGTACTTTATGAGCTGCCCACTAAATTGTAACTTAAATAAAAGCTAAAGAGACTTTAGAATTATAAGTGGCTCAATTTTTATAATGGGTGAGAACACTTTTACATAAAGTAACTTTAAAACATAAGTTACTTGTGATTTTTGAAAAAGTAACTCAATAAAAAAAAGACTTGAACTCAAGACCTCTATTCTCATAAAGTAACTTTGGACCAAGTGAGCCAGTTTAAAATATTATTAATTTTTGGAAAAGAGGAAGGTTTGTTTTTTAGTCACTAAAGTTTTGGAGTGCGTGATTACTTGGAAAGACCTTTTTGCCTACAAAACAAAAAACCACACAACCCAAAATGGACATGCAAAAAAAACCAAACCTTATGGCTTGGCGTTAGATTTTTCGGAAACTAAACATTTTCCTCAATGTTTTTGATTTTTCGAGATCACACTAAGGCACGACGGAAAAGAGCATACACATGAGAAAAATCCTTCATTTTTGTTTTTGATTTGCCAAGATCACACAAAGTCTCGGGGCAAAGAGCATACGCAGAAATGAAAAGTATTATTAGATCTGGTAATAAAAAACAGAGAGATAAATAAACCAAAATAAACATAGAGATAAATAACTAAAATTTCAAATAAATACTGTATACGTACAGATCTTAAAATGACTAGCTAGAGCTACTAGAAACCTTTTCGCGTAAAACAAAATGGGTTCCTCACTGGAATGGATGCTCCTAGCACAATAGAGTAGTCCTCTTAGCCCAAAAGTGGTCAGACATAGTAGATCTAGGAAACGACAGTCAAATGCAGTTGTACCGGCTTTGGATTTGGATCAACAACGAATGCACCCCTCAAATAGATCTGATACCATGTATGAATTTACAGGGTAAGTTCCTTAGATAGAACACGAAAGGAAACTGCTCACAAACAAATCATAGGTCAATACACTGGTATTCTTGACGTGGTTAAAACCCTCAAAGAGGGAAACAATCCATGGCCTAATCCAACGAGACAACTTCAGGTAATTTATTAATTTAAAAGAAAGAAACTTTATATAAGCTTCTCTCATGAACAATCACCTTACAAATGACCCTCCATGCTCTTTAAATAGGGATCATGGACCATTCAAGTGTTAAGCCACGTATCAAGTGTTGGTCATATCGAGGAGAGAATGAATTGTCAGATCACTTCATGTGTAGAACATATCATGACCGTCAGATTGTAAGTTAAAAAAGTACATAGTAAAGAAACACACTTTACCTAACTCTACACTAGACCAAGTTATACTTAACTATTTCCTATGTGTAAAAATATCCTAACACGTTTTTCATTGTCCCTAGTGTCAGTCCATAAGTCACATTACTATTTTCCCTCATGTCTTAGTTGAGGATCCTTATTTCCTCACCTATAGCGGGCCATATTCTATCGACATCAGCTCATCTATTCCTGAAGAATGACCTAGAGGGCAGTGTATCTTGGTTCCAACTTCCACTCTTGTTCGGTGCCTTAGATCAAGCAAAGGGAATGATCATTTCCCTTTGAATTGGTTGTTTCATGCTCGTGATTCATACACTTGATAGTCCAGTGATGCATCAGATTGTACCAGGGATTCCCAGGTGTGTGTGAGATGTTTCAGACCTCATGAGAGGGTGGCCCTTCAGGTGGCCCCCCACATACCCAGATGCCTTCCTATTATATTACAACCTTAAATGTAGTTCCACATATTTGATGGGTTTGGTTCTAGCTACTTACAACATTCATAGCATGCATGTCTCCTTCAGATGATCCATTCAGTTTTGCAGTGCCCATTCCCATTCAACAGGGCTTCTTTGGTTGTTCTACGCTCCCTCCCACCCATTTTTTGAGGGAAGGGCCATTATATCTCATGTACTCAGATGTTATTGTATTTAGTCCTCGCACATGTTTTTCTAGGCACATTATGTATATGGGACACATTGTATTTATTATGGCTCAGTTATGCTAGGATGCCATGTACCATTCAACATGTATTTTATTGCTCAGTTTCATGTTTCTTAGCACATCATTATTTTGTACTAAGTTGATGCAGGAGCATCTGACCCCTTGATCAAAATTGCAAAATTTGAGTGAAGAAGTAGGAGGACGTGGACCATCGGAGCAACATAAGGGACAAATCTATTAAAACATAGTAATTTGATGGACTTAATTAAATATTAATGTAATCTTCCATGTATTCATATATATCCATATAACGAGCTGTAGAGAGATTTAAGGCTTGTTGAGATATTTATGAGAGGAAATCAAGGAGTGGATTTGATTGGATCCTTCTAATGATCCGATCCAATATTTCTTATATATATATGAACCTGCGTAGATAGAGAAAGATAGAGAGTGACAATAGAATTGTGTAAACTAGAGTGGTGAAAATGTAACTGAAAGGAGAGCTTGTTTCTAAGGTTGAAATGCCTTAGCCTGTATTCAATACTGTGTATAATGAATAGATTATGTGTTCTATGGATTTCCGTGTGTCTGTGTATTATGTACTTTTTAGTTCTATTATATATATATGCTTTATCGTTTATATCCCGTTTGTAAGTGTGTTGATCGACCATCGATCATAGTAGGATCGATGGCGATCCATTGATAAACGAGTTAACCATTATGGAGTTTTGTCGTGTGTTAAACGGAGTATGGTAGAGAACCATGATTTTAACCGAAATCCATCAAGGGAAAATGAGATCATCGAAGGAATAATAGATGAGAAAATGCACAGGATCCATTGGATCTGTAAGATCAATGGTCTAGATCATGTCGCATGGAGCATAACCATAAATATTGCATTGCCGAAGTTCATACACAAGGGGCGGACCTTAGGCCTTGGACAATTACGATCTGCAATCTCCGATAAATCGCATCGGAGAAAGCCTTGGGTATTATCGGAACCGGCTGAGGAGCGATTGTGATTGCGATGATGCAATAGATCATGGATCGTCGGATCGAGAGTCAGGATCGATGGTTGCTATCTAATCGCTAATCGTAAACCGAAGAGGTCAAGGGTTGGATGTCAGAGGAATGCCGATGTGAGGACATGTTATATTGCGATAGACCGATGTCCGATGAAGCGATATCGCCGATATGTGATGAGGCACTATCGGAGGTATCGACATTTTGGAGATTGGAGCAGTGCTGCAGAATGGCTCGAAGGAGCAGACATGATGATTTATAGTGCGGGGTTAATAATTTTTGAAGTCTGGCCTTATGTGTTTTGGAACAGGTTTTTCGGTTGTTTCTTGTGTATTCCAATAAGTGGTGTGGTCCCGATTTTTAACGAAAAATTGATTAAGTTGAATGGTTCTAGGTTTAAAGGCTTAAGGCCTTAATAACACTTCTGATAGGTTTGTGGGCTATAACTCACAGGCCTCAGGATCGAAAATTGATATGAAAGGGGAAATTGGTATACCCCAAATTTTCCTTTCATCATTTGGTATTAGAGTCGGGAAAGGGGAAAGTTTTCCTGTGAGAAGAAGGAAGAGTTTGCAAGAAAAAGGAGAAGAGGTACAGTTGATAAAGTATGGAGAGTTATGGTCTTTACTGTCGTGCAGAGAATGGCAATAGAAGGCGAGAAGACTTGTAGCAAGCCTAGAGCATGGAGTGCTCAAATGGTTCCACAGAGGAGAGAAACAGAAGTATGCCAAAAGACTAAGCTCAGGAGAAAGCTTAGTGAGGTAACGTGTAGCAGAGGAAGACTGTTACTGCAGAGGTTGGTTGCAGCTCACAAAAGATCATAAAGGTAATTCCACAGGGATGTGGGTAGAATTGTTAGGGATAAGGAGAAGCATATGACCAGGAGGTCATAAATTTTTGTGCCTCGGGAGTCTGATGCAGGAGCATCTAACCCCCTAATCAAAATTGTAAATTTTGAGCAGAGAAGGAGGAGGACGTGGACCATCGAAGCAACACAAGGGACAAATTTGTTAAAACAGAGTAATTTGATGGACTTAATTAAATATTAATGTAATCTGCCATGTATTCATGTACGTCCATATAACGAGCTATAGAGAGATTTAAGGCTTGTTGAGATATTTGTGAGAGGAAATCGAGGAGTGGATTTGATCGGGTCCTTCCTGTGATCCGATCCAATATTTCTTATATATTTATGAACCTACGTAGACAGAGAAAGATAGAGAGTGAAAATAGAATTTGTGTAAACCAGAGTGGTGAAAATGTAACTGAAAGGAGATCTTGTTTATAAGTCTGGAATGCTTTAGCTTGTATTCAATAATGTGTATAATGAATATATTATGTGTTCAGTGGATTTGTGCGTGTTTGTGTATTATGTCCTTTTAAGTTCTGTTGTATATATATGCTTGATGGCTTAAATCCAATTTGTAAGTGTGTTGATCGACCATCGATCACTGCAGGATCGATGACGATCCACTGATAAACGAGTTAACCAGTATGGAGTTATGTCATGTGTTAAACGGAGTATGGCAGAGAACTGTGATTTTAACGTAAATCCATCAAGGGAAAACGAGATCAAGCCAAGGAAGAATAGATGAGAGAATGCACAGGATTCATTGGATCTATGAGATCAATGGTCTAGATCATGTCGCATGGAGCATAACCATAAATATCGCATCGGCAAAGTTCATACACAAGGGGCGGACCTTAGGCCTTGGACAATTGCGATCTACGATGGCCAATATATCGCATTGGAGAAAGCCTTGGGTATTATCGGAACCAGCCGAGGAGTGATTGCAATTGCAATGATGCGATAGATCATGGACCGTCAGATTGAGAGTTAGGATCGACGATCGTGATATAATCGCTAATCGTAAACGAAGAGGTCGAGGGTTGGAGATCAAAGGAATGCTGATGTGCCGACATGTGATATTGCCATAGACGGATGGCCAATGAAGCGATATTGCCGGTATGCGATGAGGTGCGATTGAAAGTATCGGTGTTTCGGGGATTGGAGAAGCGCTATAAAATGGATCGAAGGAGCGGACGTAACAATATATAGTGTGGGGTTAATAATGTTTGAAGTCTGACCTTATGTGTTTCAGAGTGGGTTTTTTCGTTGTTTCCCGTGTATTCAAATAAGTGGTGTGGTCCCGATTTTTAGCGAAAAACCGATTAAGTTGAATGGTCTCGGGTTTACAGGCTTAAGGCCTCAATAACGCTTCCGATAGGTTTGTGGACTATAACCCATAGCCCTCAAGATCGAAAATTGTTATGAAAGGGGAAATTGGTATACCCCAAATTCTCCTTTCATCATAAGTTATCTCGGTGGGTATAGGTATGCCTCCCCCACCTCACTGAGATCTGATACCCCAACATAAAAGGAGAGTTGCATTGCTCTCACCCCCTTTGTCCCTATCCTCTTTCACTTTAGCTCCATTGGTATCTCCCTCTCTCTCTCTTTCTCTCTCTGGTTCCACTTTGTTGTCTAGTGATTGTGTCCTTACAACATACTTAGGCCATGTGTTTTGCTCCTAACACTCGTACACTGGGGGGGAATCTGTTATCACAAAAAATTGATCATCTAGACATAATTTACTAGATGGATCGAAGTACGCCATGTAAGGTTGTTAGACACCTAATCCTCTATGGGTTGGTGTGGAATGTGAACAACCACCAAAGTCCAAGAGACTTTGGAAGATGAATCCAACAATCATGTACAATGTATTATAAATGAACATATTGTGAATAGTAAATGCAATTTAATTCTTATATTTCATATAGCTATTTGCATTCCATGTGAGTTTAACTAGCATCAGAGAAGATAATATCTTGCCCTGCTCATATTTGAGCCACTTGTTTGGTGGCCTCTCTATGCATGTCATTTCTTCCATCGATTCTGCATTTCATGAATGTTTTCTCAGCTAAATTCCACCTATGATCTCTGCCATGTAATTTCCATTTTCTCTATTCCTGCAAATGAATAGAAGTTGTGCACTCTTTCTCCATTCCATATTCAAATGAATAGATTACATCCCCAAGAATTTACTCTCCAGTCCCACGTAAAGAAATTTTAAAATGTGGAAATCAATGGGCGCAAAATAATATCTGAGGATTTAATCCATATCACAGAGAGTCGAGGAAATCAAGTTAGAAAGAGTATCCTCCACCACCGTGAACCAAAGGCCAAGCTATCTAATAGATATCTATGCGTGGAATGGTGTGTATGGCTACGACAGAGGGTGAATTCTTGAAACTTTGCCAAGAACCATGGTGAACAATGCCCAAAGTGAATGTTGAGAACATGACCGTGTTTGATTAAATGTCGTGGTGAGTTTTTTATGGCCCATGTTTGCAAATTCATTGGAAGTCATTGAACTGGTAAAGGAAATGAAGTTTTTATGGCATATAAAAATCATTGAGTGGCATATTGTGTTGAGAGTGGATTTCGTAGATAGTACATGTTGCATGTGCATTAAATTTTTTAAGATTGAACCTTGAAGGGTTGTATTCCTTTATTTGGGCTAGCATACATTGTGTCATAAATAATTATGAGATGGTTAAGCTAGGTTGGTTAATTCCCGACGTATAAATTTGAGGAGAAGAAGAGAGTTTGGTGCTGCACTAAAAGGACATGAAGTGAATTGGAGAGAAAGGAAGAATAAGGGTAGTTGAAGAGGCATGAGGGGATTCTATGCAGATACTTGCATGAATATTAAAGATTCCTTCTAAGTCAAAGTAACTTGCCAGACATTTCCAGTGAGTAAAATTGCACCATGATCTCTAATAGTGCATAGCTCATACTTAAGTATTGAGGTACAGTGTGATTAATTGTTATGTGCTTGGTTGGTTCTGGTTATGTTAATCAATTACTGGTAAAACATTCCACCATGTAATTCTCATGGAACAGAAATGTGTGTGCCTCTGTTTGCTGGTGTGAAATTCACATTCTGCAGCATTATGCCCAATTTGTTGTATTGTCGAGCAATTGCCTATCTATATTAGTTGTTAAGTTAATCAAATTCCATGCTACAAGATAACATCTACATTTACGCATGCAATTGACCACCCAAAGTATTAATTTCTGACCATCGGTATCGCTAGAGGTTTGCCACAACCCATTTGCTCAAGTAATAAATTGTTGTATACAAGCTAGTGTTGAATTGTGTGTGTTCTATTCACCTAACAGTACAATCCTCAAATTGCATTGATTTTTGTGTATGGCATATGGTATTAGTATTGTTCACTCACGTGCTAAATCTTACATTCTCTTGTTGGGCATCTTTCGCTCGGATGTTTTATTGGTCCAAGCTACTAAAATCAAAATTCACGCTACATCTAGCTCTTTCCTCAATTTGAGCTAATTAATTAGCTTAGCCCTATATTCCAAGGTTCAAACAACGTGAATTTCCAATTACCTTATTGTGGAATCTGTCACTTCGATTTGCATCAAATTTAGAATGAATGGAAAAAATTCCAGCACCCAAAGTTTCCAGGCCACAAAATCAGAGGGATTGTGCTTGAAGTTGGATTAGAAGTGAAGAATTTTGTGTTAGAGATAGCGTGGGTGTAGGCTGCATGGTTTGGAGTTTCCAACATATATACCATTCATCAGGAGACAAGATACAAAATTGACTACCGTTAATTGCCCTCCTTTGCTGTCGGTCACCTCCAAGTGTGAATGATGACATACTTAATTCGAATGCAATGACCCACTAGTTGACCTCCCAACCTACTATTTGGGTACTCTCCTTCCCCGCGGATCCCCGAGCTACAATGGGGTTGTACAAAGGAGGAATGTATTAGCTAGTAGAGGAGAGCACTCTTTGGCTCAATATTCCCCTCTCTAAAGTCCTCTACCTCACCAAACTCACTATAGCTCGTAGTCACCCACCCATGTGTCACTCTCTCATCAATGATCTCCAAAATTATTTACTTAAATTTTAATTTAAAAATAATATTTTTCCTTACCTCAACAAGATTCCTATTTCTTCTCCTAGTTATCTCTTGATTCCCTTTTTTACTCCTTAATTTGTGTTCATTACTAAAGTCAATTGATAAGTCAAGATTTGATCCCCTATCTACTCCCTAATTTAACTCAAGTTATCTCTTAGATGAATATTCTTATGTTGGTTGTTGCCACATGGAGGTTCTCTAAATTTCTCTAAAATTTAATTTATTAATCTTATTTTAATTCACCATCCTCTTTTCTTAATTAGGTTTAACTATTTTAGGATTAATATCTTTCCTTACATTTATGTCCCTCTTTCCTCTTTTTACCTAATTAATTTACATTATCTACTTAATATTTTCCAACATGGAAAGGGTAAATTTTTTAAGGTAAAACATTTTCTTTCTTCCTATGATCCTCTTAACCCAAGTTTTATTATTGATTTAATTACCTTGGTTTCTAACATCATTTACCCTTGATGTGAATTTACCTGGTTTTTCATATCTTGATTATATTTATTAATTTATTTATTTTTAATGATTCCAAGGGTGCCAAGTTTGGTTGTGCCCTTCAAGAACTTCCCCTGAAGTTCTAAGGGTGTCACACCTAACAATTTATTGGTGATGCTAAGGGTGCCAACTTGGTTGTAACCTTCAAGAAATTCCCTTGAAGTTCCAAAGGTGCCACGCCACTTGCCCTTTAAGAATTCAGTGACTACGAGGGGAAAGTATAGGTGCAACGACAGAGACCACTATCATCTCTTATGTTGCCTGCTACAATGAGACTAATGGTGTCAGGGATCAAGGAATCTACCTTGATGTGCACCCCCTCAGTGAAATCCTCATGAGCGACCCAACTTTGGGACCTACCCCCATGACATCGTGATCTTCAAGGCGAAGGTGTTTCAACCTTTCCATCCCAAGTCACGGTGGGAGTGCTAGTGGGTGAGATCAGGGACATTGCCCCACCCCTCCCATGTAGTTCCATCCAATTGTACAACCCCATCACCCATATCTGAGTCATTTGGCCAAGCAACTAATCTGTGCCTGCAACCACTAAAATATCATTAGAATATACATAAACATATATAGCAAGTTTCAAAATCGACCTAGAATTTCAAAGACAAAATATAATTTTCATCAAACCAGGTGTCATTAACTTATCATATACGAGTGCCTCTAGTGGTTTCCTGCCATACTCAATCATCATCAGTAACAAGGTTTCTCAGTGTTAGTTATTGCCATAATAACATCATCAACATCACATCGTCATTCACATCATTGTTCATTGTGAACTAGAACTAATGCAAGTAGGTAACATAGGGGACACATCCATCATGGTTATCATCATCATAACATCAATGGAAACATACATATCCATCAAATCTATCGACATCGTAATATCAATAAAAAACATACCTATCCATCAAAGCTATCATCATCATAAATAGAGACCAAACATAACCATTTATGCTATAATCATCATAATATCAATAGAGAACATGCATAACCATTAATGCTACAATCATCATAATATCAATGGAGAACATACATAAATGTCACAACCACTAATAATAGAGTCATGTGTTTGGATCCTCAACCTAAGGTCCTCAAAGAACAAAGTGTGGGACTTAGGGTTAAATAAATGTTAATGTCATATCACTGTCAGTCGACTAGAACATGGCACTACAAAAACGGAGTTCGTGAATGTGCGGAAGTGAATGATAATGTTATATTTTAAAAAAATGCCCCCCCCCGCCCCAACTTGTTCTAATTAGCTCACTTAAAAAAAAAATTATGTGACCCACTTTTATAAATAAGTGAAAGTCACTTTTACAATGGTACTTTATGAGCTACCCACTAATTTGTAACTTAAATAAAAGATAAAGAGACTTTAGAATTATAAGTGACTCACTTTTTATAATGGGTGAGAACACTTTTACATAAAGTAACTTTAAAACATAAGTTAATGTGATTTTTGAAAAAGTAACTCAATAGAAAGAAAGACTTGAACTCAAGACCTCTATTCTCATAAAGTAACTTTGGACCAAGTGAGCCAGTTTAAAATATTATTAATTTTTGGAAAAGAGGAAGGTTTGTTTTTTAGTCACTAAAGTTTTGGAGTGCGTGATTACTTGGAAAGACCTTTTTGCCTACAAAACAAAAAACCACACAACCCAAAATGGACATGCAAAAAAACTAAACCTTACGGCTTGACGTTAGATTTCGTCGGAAACTAAACATTTTCCTCAATGTTTTTTATTTTCCAAGATCACACTAAGGCACTACGAAAAAGAGCATACTCATGAGAAAAATCCTTCATTTCTGTTTTTGATTTACCAAGATCGCACAAAGTCGCGAGACAAAGAGCATACGCAAAAATTAAAGGCATTATTAGATCCGGTAATAAAAAATAGAGAGATAAATAAACCAAAATAAACGTAGAGATAAATAACTAAAATTGCAAATAAAGACTGTATACCTCTAGATCTCAAAAATGACGTAGCTAGGGCTACTGGAAACCTTTTCGCGTGAAACAAAAGGGGTTCCTCACTGGAATAGATGTTCCTAAGACAATAGAGTAGTCCTCTCAGCCCGAAAGCGGTCATACACAATAGATCTAGGAAACGACAGTCGAATGCAATTGTACCATCTTTGGATTTGGATCACCAACGAATGCGGCCCTCAAATAGCTCTGATACCATGTAGGAATTTACAGGGTAAATTCTTGCGATAGAACACCAAAGCACACCGCTCACAAACAAATCACGGATCAATACACCAGTATTCTTGACGTGGAAAGATGGAAATAGTCCATGGCCTTTGAATTGGTTGTTTCATGCTTGTGATTCATACACTTGATAGTCCAGTGATGCATCAGATTGTACCAGTGATTCCCAGGTGTGTGTGAGATGTTTCAGACCTCATGAGGGGGTGGCCCTTCAGGTAGCCCCCCACATGCCCAGATGCCTTCCTATTATATTACAACCTTAGATGCAGTTCCACATATTTGATGGGTTTGGTTCCATCTGCTTGCAGCATTCATAGCATGCATGTCTCCTTCAGATGATCCATTCTATTTTGCAATGCCCATTCCCATTCAACAGGGCTTCTTTGGTTGTTCTACACTCCCTCCCACTCATTTTTTGAGGGAAGGGCCATTATATCTCATGTACTCAGATGTTATTGTATTTAGTCCTAGCTCATGTTTTTTCCAGGCGCATTATGTATATGGGACACATTGTATTTATTATGGCTCAGTTATGCTAGCATGTTAGGTACCATTCAACATGTATTTTATTGCTCAGTTTCATGTTTCTAAGCGCATCATTATTTTGTACTAAGTTGATGCAAGAACATCTGACCCCTTGATCAAAATTGCAAATTTTGAGCGGAGAAGGAGGAGGATGTGGACCATCGGAGCAACACAATGGGCAAATATATTAAAACATAGTAATTTGATGGACTTAATTAAATATTAATGTAATCTACCATGTATTCAAATATATCCGTATAACGAGCTGTAGAGAGATTTAAGGCTTGTTGAGATATTTGTGAGAGGAAATCAAGGAGTGGATTTGATCAGATCCTTCCAATGATCCGATCCAATGTTTCTTATATATATATATATATATGAACCTGCGTAGGCAGAGAAAGATGGAGAGTGGCAATAGAATTTGTAAACCAGAGTGGTGAAAATGTAACTGAATGGAGAGCTTGTTTCTCAAGCTGAAATGCCCTAGCCTGTATTCAATACTATGTTTAATGAATAGATTATGTGTTCTGTGGATTTCCGCGTGTGTGTGTTATATCCTTTTCAGTTCTGTTTTATATATATGCTTGATGGCTTAAATCCCGTTTGTAAGTGTGTTGATCGACCATCGATCACTGTAGGATCGATGGCAATCCATTGATAAACGAGTTAACCATTATGGAGTTATTTTGTGTGTTAAACAGAGTATGGAAAAGAACCGTGATTTTAACGTAAATCCATCAAGGGGAAACGAGATCAAGCCAAGGAAGAATAGATGAGAGAATGCACATGATCCATTGGATCAATGAGATCAATGGTCCAAATCATGTTGCATGGAGAAGAACCATAAATATTGCATCGACAAAGTTCATACAGAAGGGGTGGACCTTAGGCCTTGGACAATTGTGATCTGCGATCTTCGATATATCGCGTCGGAGAAAGCCCTGGGTATTATCGGAACCGGTCGAGGAGTGATTGCGATTGTGATGATGCAATAGATCATGGACCATCAGATTGAGAGTTAGGATCGACGGTCATGATCTAATCGCTAATTGCAAACCAAAGAGGTAAAGGGTTGGAGGTCGAAGGAATTGCGATGTTCCAACATGCGATATTGCGATAGACTGATGGCCGATGAAGCGATATCACCGATACGCGATGAGGCATGATCAAAGGTATCGGTGTTTCGGAGATCGAAGCAGCACAACAAAATGGATCGAAGGAGTGGACACGATGATTTATAGTGCGGGGTTAATAATTTTTGAAGTATGGCCTTATGTGTTTCGGAGCAGGATTTTCCGTTGTTTCTTGTGTATTCCAATAAATGGTGTGGTCCTGATTTTTAACGAGAAAATCGATTAAGTTGAATGGTCCTGGGTTTAAAGGCTTAAGGCCTCAATAACGCTTCCGATAGGTTTGTGAGCTATAACCCGCAGGCCTTAGGATCGAAAATTGATATGAAAGTGGAAATTGGTATACCCCAAATTCTCCTTTCACCATTTGGTATCAGAGTCGGGAAAGGGGAAAGTTTTCCTGTGAGAAGGAGGAAGAGTTTGCAAGCAGAAGGAGAAGATGTATAGTTGATAAAGTATGGAGAGTTGTGGTCTTTACTGTTGTTAGCCTCCTGCTGCAGCAGGTTACTCATCTTTCATGATTGACATTTTTACATGCCAAATATGTCATACTTTGCATGCTGCGTGTTCCATATTTGCTACAGAGGCCAAAGAAGGTTGCCATGAGAGTGTGCCAGTCCAAGTGCCACTACTGTGTTCCAATTTTGATGTACTATTCCATTTTTGAAAAATTTGCAGTTAAAGGGAGGTCCAAACAGTTTAATCTTGGTCTCCCTAGGTTTCAATTTCTTGTTTTAGAATATAGAGGATAAATATATGTCCAAACAGCTTAATCTTGGCAAATTATTAGATAGGTAGAGAATCAAAGGAGCTCAACAGCTTAATCTGAGCCCCTGGATGAAATAAGTGTAGATATAGATAGGAGGACAGAAAAAAGAAAAGTTGAACAGCTGGGTCTGCAAGTCTAAGTGCACCCAAACCAAAAAGAAGAGAAAATGCTATGTAAATAGGCTGGGTAGGTAGTTTTGAGGTTGCAGAATGTTGATTTGTGATCAATTTCATGTTTTCAAGTGTCATATCTGTTCAGGTCACAATTATTAGGAAGTGGCAATTTGAAGGACTCAAGCAAGGCATGTCTAACTCCCCCTTCTTCCTCCTTCCCCAAATCATTCACTAACCTCCCAAAGAGGTCAAGATCTACTTGATATCTCTCAGCTTCACCATTTTCATATCAACTACCTTGGTAAAGATCTACTTTGACCAAGAAATATACATACTCCCGTTATAAATCATTTTTCCCCTTAAAAAAGCCAGAGATTCACATACTTAGCGCTTTCTTATCACCTGTCATATTAACTACTAACTTTTACTATGTAGCTCCCTATCTATTTCCCCTTCCCCTACTAAAAAATATGTTTATAACTCCCCTATATACTTATACCCTCCCCCTGGTTGAAAAATAACCATAAAGTTCACTTGGGAATTGCTAAGTTTATCTGGAACTTAGTAACAACCCTCCTTTTGTCTCAAAAAGCCATCTCCCAATGCAAAGGACCCCTTCCTGTGCATTAAGTTGTCCCCCCCCAAAGTATAAAAAACCCCTTTGTAATGCCCTTGGACTCATTCCATGGCATAAATTCCTCCTTCCGTTGCACAAAACCTACGCCCACCCCTTTTTCCTAAAGTCCTGCCTGTAAATAAATTAACCCTGTTTGGATTTAACCCCAAAAAACCCATTTTTCTAAAGTTTTTCCCCCGCCAAACTAAAATATTAAAATTTAATTGGCGCGTGGCCCCCCTTCTTATCTGTTCGCCACCTTACCTTATCCGCCAACCGTCAGATCTGGCGCGCCCGCGATCTACGGTGGGCGGGTATTTTCATGCCCTGACATGCCGAGGGTTAGCGCCTGGGAGATCAGCGGTTTTTCCGTCGTACCCCCGCCACGCGTCGCCCTCCCAGCTGTGGTGGAGTCCCCCTGCCAATACCACCCAGGCGCAAAAGCGGTGTGCCACAAACTGGAAACTGCCCTCCCCTCGCGTGACATGAGCACCATGTCACCTGTAAAGTTGCTGCCATCTCACCCCTTCTTGCCTGCGTCGGCCTGCCACCGTACTGCCACATCATCGCCCGTCGTATTGCCATGTCACCCTGCTAACGTCATCACTGTACAAAAGGGTCCCACTGCTGACGTCATCCGCCGTACCGCTGACGTCAGCAGCTAAAAAAAAAGCGCAAGTGTAAAATATAAGCTTCGGAAGCACGGAATGAGAAACAGGGGCAGTTTTCGATGCGCGATTAGCATCGTGCATCACTACGGGAAATGGACCAAAATGGGGAATCTTTAGGGAATCTTTTCATTTCGCAGCCGTTTTGCGCCAAAAAAGGTTGATTTTGCAGTTTTTAGAAAAACAGAAGCAGAAACAAGCCGAATTTAAATGTCAAAATGAATCAGGAAGTGGCAGAGAGTATCCGTGTTGCGGCAAAGTGTATCAGGGAAAATATTTCAGCCGCTCGAAGCAGGAAAACATTAAAGGGCCAGCCAGCAAAGTCAGCAAATCAGTAAAGTCCATTTAAGGACTTTCAAATCACAGTTACTACACATCAAAGTCACACAAAGATCAGTGGACTAGAACTCAATGCACAGTTATTACGGAAGCACTGCACTAAGCCACAGAGGACACCACATTAACTCACTTTTGATCTAGCTGCCTCTGGCGCAGCCCAAAGGATACTTACTTGCATTTAATTCCAACAGAAGTTAGGTTGTAAAAAGATTTTTTCCCGCAAACCTGTTTAGGTCGGCTGTAATAAATACTCTTGGATATTTTACCTATATAGACCACCCTGAACAATGTAAAAGGGTTGGTTTTTGTTGGTTGGATGTTTTGCTTGAGCAGAGACTCGCACTGTATATTTGATAATTTCTATAATCAAAGAATGCTTACGAGCTCGGAGAATGAATTGCGTACTGTGTTTAATGGTTGAAGAGTGACTGTGGAATTCTTGTGCTGATACATGGCTCAATATATGTTTCTTACCCCTGTTTTTCCATTCATATATCATTATCTAAGCAGCAAAAAGAAATATTAGCTTAGAACTTGTTTAATTTCACTCTATGCTCAATTTCTACTGTTTCTTTATGTTTTTCATCTGTTTTAGGCATAAATATGAATTCCACCTGGCTCTTATTTTCCCTAATTCACCATGAATGACAGTTATCCAGGGATTCTTAACTGCCCCTAGATAGAGCTCATTTTCCTTCCCTCTGTTAAGCTGATTGAGAGATTCTTAATTTCCTCTCATTCCTTACATTTCACCCCATCTCTTTAGCTTGAAGGTTGTTTCATGTGCAACTACCTTGCTCCATATTCCTCTTGTGATCAAGAAAGACTACCTGCGATCCTATCCTTGACTCCATGCCCAATCGTTTGAAAATTATGACTCCATGCATGCCTCTCTGCTTGAACGCATCTTCCTTCCATTCAAACACCACCCAAACCTAAAAGAAACCCACTGAACCCAATAGCTAGCCTAAAATCATCATCGACAAAGCTAAATCATCAAGAGAGAGCCCTCTATGATTACAGGTGGGCTAGAACCTGTAATGCAAATATTGGTTTGTGGTTACCTCGGCCGTATCCCTTAAGGAGCTTAGGGACAACCTGAGTGATAACGATTGTCGTGCAGAGAATGGCAGTAGAAGGTGAGAAGACTTGCAGCAAGACTAGAGTATGGAGTGTTCAAAAGGTTCCACAGAGGAGAGAACCAAAAGGATGCCAAAATACTAAGCTAAGGAGAAATCTTGGTGAGGTATCATGTAGTAGAGGAAGACTGTCACTGCAGAGGTTGGTTGCAACTCACAGAAGATCATAAAGGCAATTCCACAGGGATGTGGGTAGAATTGCTTGGGATAAGGAAAAACATATGACCAAGAGGTCATAAATTTTTGTGCTTCAGGAGTCTGATGTAGGAGCATCTGAACCCTTAATCAAAATTGAAAATTTTGAGCAGAGAAGGAGGAGGACATGGACCATTGGAGCAACACAAAGGACAAATATGTTAAAACAAAATAATTTGATGGACTTAATTAAATATTAATGTAATCTGCCATGTATTCATATACATCCATACAACGAGTTGTAGAGAGATTTAAGGCTTGTTGAGATATTTGTGAGAGGAAATCAAGGAGTGGGTTTGATTGGATCCTTCCAGTGATCCGATCCAATATTTCTTATATATATGAACCTGCTTAAATAGAGAAAGATAGAGGGTGAAAATAGACTTTGAGTAAACCAGAGTGGTGAAAATGTAATCGAAAGGAGAGCTTGTTTCTAAGTCTGAAATGCCTTAGCCTATATTCATTACTGTGTATAATGAATAGATTATGTGTTTTGTGGATTTCCGCGTGTCTGTGTATTATGTCCTTTTCATTTCTATTGTATATATATGCTTGATGGCCTAAATCCTATTTGTAAGTGTGTTGATCGACCATCGACCATTGTAGATTGATGGTGATCCATTGATAAACGAGTTAACCATTATGGAGTTATGTCGTGTGTTATACAGAGTATGGCAGAGAACCGAGATTTTAACGTAAATGCATCAAGGGAAAACGAGATCAAGCCAAGGAAGAATAGATGAGAGAATGCATTGGATTCGTTGGATCTATGAGATCTATGGTCTAGATCATGTCGGGTGGAGCAAAACCATAAATATCACATCGGCGAAGTTCATACACAAGGGGTGGACCTTAGACCTTGGACAATTGCGATTTGCGATCACTGATATATTGCATCGGTGAATGCCTTGGGTATTATCGGAACCAACCAAGGAGCAATTTCGATTGTGATGATGCGATAGATCATGGACTGTTGGATCGAGAGTCAGGATCGACGGTCTTGATCTGATTGCTAATCGCAAACTAAAGAGCTCAAGGGTTCGAGGTCGGAGGAATGCCGATGTGCCAACATGCGATATTGCAATAGACGGATGGTCGATGAAGTGATATCACCAATATGCGATGAGGCACAATCGGAGGCATCGACGTTTCAGAGATGAGAGCAGCGCTGCAGAATGGTTCAAAGGAGCAGACACGATGATTTATAGTGTGGGGTTAATAATTTTTGAAGTCCAGCCTTATGTGTTTCAGAGTGGGTTTTTCGGTTGTTTCTTGTGTATTCCAATAAGTGGTGTGGTCCCGATTTTTAACGAAAAATCGATTAAGTTGAATGGTCCCGGGTTTAAAGGCTTAAGGCCTCAATAATGCTTCCGATAGGTTTGTGGGCTATAACCCACAGGCCTCAGGATCGAAAATTGATATGAAAGGGGAAATTGGTATACCCTAAATTCTCCTTTCATCATAAGTTATCTCGGTGGGTATATGTATGCCTCTCCCGCATCATTGAGATCCGATACCAAAACATAAAAGGAAACTTGCATTGGTATCACCCCCTATGTCCCTATCCTCTTTCACTTCAACTCCGTTGGTATCTCTCTCTCTCTCTAACTCCACTTCGTTGTCTAGTGATTGTGTCCTTACAACATACTTTGGCCATACGTTTTTCTCCTAACACTCGTACACTAGGGGGGAATCTGTTATCACAAAAAATTGATCATCTAGCCATAATTTACGAGATTGATTGAAGTACACCATGTAAGGTTGTTAGACACCTAATCCTCTATGGGTTGGTGTGGAATGTGAACAACCACCAAAGTCCAAGAGATGTTGGAAGATGAATCCAACAATCATGTACAATGTATTATAAATAACATACTGTGAATAATAAATGCAATCTAATTCTTATCTTTCATATAGCTATTTTCATTCCATGTGAGTTTAACTAGTATTAGAGCAGACAATATCCTGACCTGCTCATATTTGAGCCAGTTGTTTGGTGGCCTCTCTGTGCATGTTGGTTCTTCCATCAATTTTGCATTTCATGAATGTTTTCTCAGCTAAATTCCACCTATGATCTCTGCCATGTAACTGCCATTTTCTTTGCTCCTACAAACCAATAGAAGTTGTGCGCTCTTTCTCCATTCCATATTCAAATGAATAGATTACATCCCCAAGAATTTACTCTCCAGGCCAATGCAGAGCAATTTTAAAATGTGGAAATCAATGGGCACAAAAGAATATCTAAGGATTTAATCCATTTCGCAGAGAGTCGAGGAAATTAAGTTAGAGAGAGTATCCTCCACCACCATGAACCAAAGGCCAAGCTATCTAAGTGATATCTATGCGTTGAATGGTGCGTATGACAGAGGGTAAATTCTTGAAACTTTGCCAAGAACCATGGTGAACAATGACCAAAGTGAATGTTGAGAACATGACTGTGTTTGATTAAATGTCGTGGTGAGTTTTTTATGGCCCATCTCTGCAAATTCGTTGGAAGTCATTGAACTGGTAAATGTTTTGAAGTTTTTATGGTATATAAAAATCATTGAGTGGCGTATTGTGCTGAGAGTGGATTCTGTAGATAGTACATGTTGCCTGTGCATTAAATTTTTTAAGATTGAACCTTGAAGGGTTGTATTCCTTTATTTGGGCTGGCATACATTGTGTCATAAATAATTATGAGATGGTTAAGCCAGGTTGGTTAATTCCCGACGTAGAAATTTGAGGAGAAGAAGAGAATTTGGTGCTACATTAAAAGGACATGAAAAGAATTGGAGAGAAAGGAAGAATAAGGGTAGTTGAAGAGGCATGAGGGGATTCTATGCAGATACCTGCATGAAGATTGAAGATTCCTCCTAAGTCAAAGTAACCTACTAGACATTGCCAGTGAGTAAAATTGCACCATAATCTCTAACAATGCATAGCTCATACTTAAGTATTGAGGTACAATGTGGTTAATTTTTATGTGCTTGGTTGGTTCTGGTTATGTTAATCAATTACTAGTAAAACATTGCACCATGTAATTCTCATAGAACAGAAATGTGAGTGCCTCTGTTTGCTGGTGTGAGATTCACATTCTGCAGCACTATGCCCAATTTGTTGTATTATCGAGCAGTTGCCTATGTATATTAGTTTTTAAGTTAATCAAATTCCATGCTACAAGATAACATCTGCATTTACTCATGCAATTGACCACCCAGAGTATTAATTTCTGACCATCGGTATCGATAGAGGTTTGCCACAACCCATTCACTTAGGTATTAAATTGTTGTGTACAAGCTAGTGTTGAACTATGTGTGTTCTATTCACCTAACACTACAATCCTCGAATTGCATTGGTTGTTGTGTATGGCATGTGGTATTAGTATTGTTCACTCACGTGCTAAATCTTACATTCTCTTGTTGGGCATCTTTTTCTCGGATGTTTTATTGGTCTAAGCTACTAAAATCAAAATTCACGCTACATCCAGCTCTTTCCTCAATTTGAGCTAATTAATTAGCTTAGCTCTATATTCCAAGGTTCAAACAACGTGAATTTCCAATTGCCTTACTATGGAATTTGTCACTTCGATTTGCATCAAATTTAGAACGAATGGAAAAAATTCCAGTACCCAAAGTTTCCAGGCCACAAAATTTGTGGGATTGTGCTTGAAGTCGGATTAGAAGTGAAGAATTTTGTTGTTAGAGATAGCGTGGGTGTAGGCTACATGGTTTGGAGTTTCCAACATTATGATTCTTGTAAAATACTATGAGAAGGTTGTTTGTTCGTATAACAACGTTTATGTATATGGGTCTCCCACATTTGGAGGTTACTCTTGTTTAATAGTTTGTGACCAAAGGTTTGTAGTGAAAATCCTAGAGAGTCTGTCGTTTGATGTTGCAACACCACTACTACGCGCAAGAATATCTATATACAACCCCATGAAATACTTGCAAATAATGGAGCCCAAAAACAAAGCCAAGAAAGTTGTGAGAACATTTCTACTTACTTTCTACAAGAGGCTTTTCTTTTATGTATCTGACTATGTATATGGATATGAAATAAGAAGCGACATAGAAGTATTCTCATTGAGAGAACACATTAGCGTCCTATTTATTGTGTTGGTACTCAGTGAATTGAGCGTTTAAGCAACATTGGTGTAGTTAGTTGGAGTGTCGAATAGTCTTAAATCTCCTGCAACCTATGGTTAAATATCCCTTCTCTGCATTGTGAAGTTGCAGACACTAGCACACACAATGTTGAATTGGTATGTGTATTGAGATTTAATTGGATTATTTTGTTGCCTATTATACAAGTATCATAAAGTTATATTTTATGCTACAGAGAGAGTAAAGTTCTGATTGCACTGCAGATTGAAAAATCTTTGTAATCATTGAGATTGTCAACTAATACTTCTTTTCTAAAATGGCAAATTTGATGAAGTATTAGAGTCCCTGAAAACTTTGATACATTCTACTGATCATGATACCCTGAAAATAAAAAAGAACACTCTTTGTGATATTCAAATATTTTTGCAAAATGCAAAAGAGAAAATTGATTTTTTGCTGCTTGAATCTCAACTACAGCAAGAGGAGTTACAAAAGTATAGTCATGATTCTAAAATTGTCTTTGTTTAGGACAATTCTTTGTTTGAGAAGCACTCCCATCAACAACCAAAAATTGATCATATCATTGAGCCCCTCTCAGGAGAAGTTGTACATGCAGATGCAGAAATTCGACATACACTTCCCAAGACCATCATCAAAACTTGGGAAGAGATTGTCCATAACAAGCACAAAACTAGACTTGGATATGACAAGGATGTGTCCTTTCATTTTCCATATTACTCAAAACCCATCAAATTTCAAAGTTCTAGGGTTCTTCATGGCAGTTCACCTTTCGCTGTTCCAGATTCTACTCCTCTTCCACAACAACAATAACAAATTGTGAAATGCCAACACTATGACCGAGTTGTCCATATGAAAGATCACTGTTTTGATCTTCATCCATGTAAGAATTGTCATAAAACTAGTCATTTTTTAAACAGATGCTTCAAAAACAAGCCTCCTGTTAGAACAAAGATTCATCTTGGATGGATCGCTTCTTGGCAATGGGCTTCAAAATCCAAGAAGATATTTCATTCATATGTCAGAACTTGTTCTAGAGTATTGAACAATCTTGCAGTTGAGTTTTCTCCTTCATCTCACCTTGTATATGACATGGGGGGAAGTGATGTTCATCTACAAGCTTCAAAGCCACATCAACAGAGCCCGAGCCACAACTTGCCATACCAAATTTAGAGCTTAAGCCAGAGACAAAGATGCCCCTGAGCATGCCTTCAGTCGGTAATGCCTCTTCAAATAATTGGGGGCACTTACTCTAGCAGAAGACTTCAACTTCTTACCAATTTTGAAAGAGTTCCAGGAATTTCATTAAGCATTTCCAAGTTGTTGGTCATCCTTAAACCATCAAAGGTTAAGACCTTCCTTTTCAGGTTGAGGTTCTCCCTTTTTATGTGGGGTGAGACCTCCCTTTCAAGTTTAAAGGTTTCCCTCTTCAAAACATCAGGAGCACTTCCTCTATCAGAAGACCTTAGCTTCTTTCTAGATTTGGAAGTGTTTTGGGAACTGCACTAAGTGTTCCAGTGTTGGTGTTCATCCTTAAACCACCTCCCTTATACCAACATTTTAGAGAGCACATTCAACCTAATGTTGCCATGCATTTTTTCACATTTTGTATTACATCTCTCTTCTTGGACTCATACATACCCCTTCAGATTAAGGGGTGGGGGAATTTTTGACACCTACTCCTTTATCGGTTGGTGTGGAATGTGAACAACCTGTAGAGTCCAAGATGTGAAAATTTCTAAACAGAAATTCTGTTACTACAACAACTGATTTATTTCACCTACTTATTATTCCCAATAAGTTATTTATGAAATCTCTTCAGTAAATATTAAAATAAACTCTACTGTAGATATCACACCACTATAAAGAAACAAATATATGCACAAGAATCAATCACATCAACACAATTATTTTTGGACAATTGTCCCCAGAGAAACCCAATGTGGGAAAACTGATGCAATAGAGGATGGTTTTATTAATATTCAACAATAATTGCTTTTATAGAAGAATTTACATAGACACTCGGAGAAAACACCTGAGACTTTTCTTCGAGACTTTCTAACACCTTGGAGAGCTTCCTTTCTCTAATGTGTCAGCCCTGCATCATTATGCATGGCTTTGTGCATCTTTGGTTCCTCTCTACGTCATCCCTACATCTCTCTGATTTGTGTCTCCCTTTGTGTTGTCTCTCAGAGTTCATGCGTCACTTCTTCTGAGCTCCTTGACTGCTGCTAATCCCCCCTCTTCCTCCACCCTACAACTCTCCCTCTGAAATCGATCTCCTTCTCTTTGAGAATCGATTTTCCTTGAGAATTGAGTATCTACTGGTGTGTCTCCAACTGACCCTCAAGCCTCCTCTTATACTTTTCCTGTTGAGTCTTCAATGACTGAGATTAAGTCCCTAATCAATGACTAAGATTAGATTTGGCTTGATCCTCATCATTTAGAACATTCTCACTCAGTTTTATATTAATACCCATTAATATTTTAATTTTCCTAAGTTTAGACTTGGGAACTCGATTAAAAATATTAATTATTTTAATATCTCTCCAACCAGATGGAGTTTCCAAAAACGATTTTTGGGTTTTGTAGATCTTATGTGCCTTAGCCTTTCCACCAATTTTCATAGCTAGAGAAATTCTGATGCTACCACAAAACAAAACTCCCTCTTAGTGAGGAATGTGCTCTAGTAATGTTCCATCGCTAAAACATCACATTGATCATTCCACATCGGTACCTGTGTTGATGCTTGGCCTCATGCCTCACACCATCTGCACTGCAACTTTCTATATTGTTGCACATGAAACTACCACTGTTACATCTATACTGTAGCTCCCTTTCCATATGTTTCCCATGCTTCCCATAGCACTGCTAACTATTGCACTGCAACACTTGAAAATTATCCATTTCTGCTACTGAAATGGATTCTTTACCATCCCCATCTTCTCCCTGAAATAAATAAACTTTGTTCTTCCTAGGGCCTTGGTGAGGATGTACGCCACCTATTCTCCTGTAGGAGTGTAGCTCAACTATATTGTTCCTCGTTGGACATAGTCACTGACCAAGTGACACCTGATATTAATGTGCTTCGACCGATCATGAAATATTGGATTCTCAGAGAGCTTGATGCAACTATGATTATCACACATGATCCTGGTCACATCCATCCTTCTACTAAATAAGTTAACAAGAAATTTTCTAAGCCATATGGCTTCGCATGTAGTTGTGCTAGTGGCCATATATTTTGCTTTAGCTGAGCTCAGAGCTACGAATTTCTATTTCCTATTGCACCAGGAAGTCATCCCCGATCTAATGTTGAAATAGTACCCAATGGTACTTTTTTTATGTCATTGGCGAATCTGCATCAGTGAACCCACTCAGCCTGATGTCATTGCCTCTGGTGTACAATAGTCCATGCCTGGCCATTCCTTGTATATCCCTGAGAACATGTTTGGCTGCTACCCAATTGTTATCAAGAAATCTAGTGTCTATTTAGAGCTGCTAGTCCCACTAAGACGAGTAGCTATCTTAGAATTAAACAAACTAAAGTTACTTTCGTTTTCCTTTATGAGAAGTAGGTAGGAGAGGAGCAAAGAATACCAACCTCAATCTTTCGCTTGGTTCCTTCCTTGTTCCTTCTCCCCTCTGATAGATCTTTGTCGCTCCTTCCTTGCTTACCTCGCTTCAAAGAGCACCTGTAAAGTCAAAGCAACATAATACCTTCAAATTAATGGGATCTACAATCATAAACAATATAGGACCAGATATATATTGACTACACAAATGCATATATCATCAAACAGACAAGAATGTGGAGGAAAACTCGAATAACTTTATTGATAGAAAGAGTAGAAGAGAGGATTACAACCCATTGATCTGACCCAGTGTCATCATTCCAGCATGAAAGCCCTTCTTCACCTCATGAAAAGCTTAGATCACCCAACACTATGATTTTCCACCAGGAAACCAACAACACTTCCTTACAAGATACAAAATTCTAGCCTTTGGATCTCTGGGATGAGGGATCCATATATAAATGTTTGCAGGGGGGTGAGTCAGCTTCTGGGATTTTAATTAGTGTCCTCTCTTTGATAGTTCTTGGTTCCACTTGGAGATTCATAATCTCTTACTCATCCCTGGGTGAGTTCAGAGAGGCAAGTGTCACAAGAGAAGTTTCTGGAAGATTCCATGATCATCCACCTTGCAAACTGTCTCTGCCATTTGTCTACTCTGACCCATCGCACCCTACAGAAGGGATTTTCAGTATGCATCACACTTTTTGCATGTGGCAAGTGAGATGCATCACACCCTTAGCACTGAGCTGTCTGTATGGTCCAGTTTTGACCAGTTCTGAGCAGTTTTCCATGGAGAACTTCTGGGAGATGATGTAATCAGTTGACCTTGTTCCTTTAGGGTGTGAAACAACACTTTTAGGGACTTAGAAGCCCTTGGTTTATGGACATATATGATTGGGGTTGTAGTGCCCAAATATGTCTATAATACCAGTGTGCCCTCTTAGGTTCCACCATGAACTGACTGAGGGTGTTGACAGCGTAACAAATGTCTGGCCTGGTATTGACCAGATATATTAGGGATCCTATGAGCTGCATGTACAAGGTGGGATCAACATATTTATCTTTTGATGCATCAATTTTCTTCTAGTTGGTGATCATTGGAGTACCCATAGGCCTATAGTCCTACATCCTAAACCTCTTTAGTATTTCTGTAGAATATCTCCCTTGTCCAAGGAAGATCTCACCCTTTTGCTGCCAAAATTCCAATCCCAGGAAATAATGCATCTATCCCAAATCCTTCATGTCAAATTCTGTCGCTAGATTCTTCTTGTAGTCCTTGATGAGCCTAGATGATCTTACCAGGAAGAGATCATCCACATATAATACTAATGAGCACCAGTATTTCAGCAAGGATGCTACAATTCCTAGGCTACTAGCTTTACTTATCAACCTGGGGTTCATACAAACTCGGAGGTGACAGTGATGTATGCACAAGTAAAAAGTAATAGTTCTTCCTGTTGTCACTGTTCAGTTGGCGAGAGACCACTGGGGTTCCAAGCCAGCCTTCTATGGAGTAAGAAGAAGCTTGATTATTTGATGGAAGAAAGGTAAATCTACTCTAAGAGAGTTACTCTACTATAGTAATGAAGAAGGCCAACATGTAATGTTAAACCACACCATACCCTAATTAACCATTTAAGAAGCTATGCTAAGCAGAAATTCTAAATCCACATAAAACAAATGCTTCTATCTAAGTTTTAGAAGTAAGAAGCATCAAACAAGACTAATTTGCAGTTAAAGAAACTAAACTAAATCTGTCTTCACTTTTTTGGTCTTTTTATGCAAAATCAAGTATGCAAAGTAACTGTTCTTGTGGATGTGACAAGTGGATTAAGAGTGTTTGAGGATGGATAGAATGTTTATGGAGTGGTTGGATCGTGTGGAGGGTCCTTAGGATTCTTTTTGTGACTTCCTAGATGTTTTCCATCAATTCGGCCTCAAAACTGGCCGATTCAGGAAAACCTACAGGATGTACTAGAAACCTATAGGACGATCCTGTAGGAATTACAGGAAACCTACATGATACAAATGAGAGCTAAATGTGAGGCGTTAGAGGTGTTGGGAGGCTTAGGAAAGGTATGTGATGGGTGGAATGAAGTGTTATAAGGTCTAGGATCACTCAGGGGTCAATATACAAGATGATAGATGGCTAGATTCGCTCAATGTGCTTGGGAGAATTTCAATGAAAAATGATGGAAAACTAGTAAGGGTGATGGTGAAAACAAGGGATGGCTAAGGTGGATGAAGTGGAAGATGGTTGTTGGATATGAAGTCTTGGTCTCCTCCTGAAGCACCTACTCTGCATAAAACATGTGTGTCTTCCAAAAGTTATGCAACAAGATACATTTTCATAAACTAGAAAAGAAGAACTAATGAATCAACTGTCTATATTATGCACGAAGAAAGTTGTTGAAGGGAATTCAAGCATGAGTGAGATCTACTGCAGAAATGAAGATGGAAAATATGACAATGGAATCTACCTTGCAACATTAACCAAATACTAAATTAAAGACAAGAAACTCCAAAGCTCATAAAAGAACTAGAAATCTGTGTTTTTGGGGCTGCTTAAGGGTCCCTTCCTCAAGTCATGGTCCAAGAGGGAGGAAGTGAGGTCGAGACACCTGCTAACAACCTCGTGGTGATCCTTTTTCTCCTTTCTAACCTGCTACTTGCAATAAGGCACAAATGGAAGAAAATTATCACACAACTAATCTAATCTACACTACTGGTAATGGAAATGCAACTAATAAGAAAATTAACAATTAAGATATGAATCTACACTAAACATACATGTAAAATCAAGAGGAGCCTTGGATTCTAGGGTTGGGCCCTAACCCAAGAGCTTCATCCCTCTGAGTTAACTCAGTGTTGGCTCAAAACAAAACTCATTCTTATTACCAAAACAACAAATTACATCAAAAAGAACTGTCACAAGTTTTGCAGCTTGAAAATAGAGTAGAGTTTTACAATAAAAAATCTGAATCCTACTGAGGTCTTAGGCCTCTCTACTTATACATCTGAAGTCCCCAACGACTTCCATGAAATTAGGGAGGCTCGACCCTCAAACTCGAGATAAACTAGTGCTTTGTCTCTCACTTGCTTGATTGCTTTCTAGTCCTCATGATTTGGTTGTTTGCACTCCGAACTGATGGAGGAACATTCAAATGGAGGATTAGAAAATGAGGAGGATTTACCTCCTATAATCCATCTCCCTTGTCCCATTCAAGTTTTTACCTTGGTCTTTG
Source organism: Pinus taeda (assembly GCA_000404065.3). Taxonomy (NCBI): domain Eukaryota; kingdom Viridiplantae; phylum Streptophyta; class Pinopsida; order Pinales; family Pinaceae; genus Pinus; species Pinus taeda. The sequence goes on from APFE030258545.1 coordinate 97,740, forward strand.
CAAAAATTCCTTGATTTTCTTCTTTAATCCTGCATTAAATGCACATTAGACCACAAAGCATAATATCCAACTCTAACTCACCTCATAAACAAAATATAATCAAAAGCATGCAATAAGTTATGAGAATAGTTGGTTTGACTAAGCCAGGAGGTGAATTAAGGCCCATATAATTACCCCATGATGAGGCTCATCATCACCCCCTACTAAAATTGTTTCTCATCCTCTAAGCAACTTAGTCAATATCCATATCCTTCATGGTTCTGGTAGCCTCTCTGACATCCCCTGCCTCTGCTGTGGTCTCATATTCTTGTTCATAGAAGCCTGCTTTCTTTTATACCTCTTCCAACTACCTCTTTTCTTCTTCTTATTTTCTCCCTTATAGCATCCCTAAGAGTAGTGGCGGACTGAGTTTTAGGCCTATCTAGTTGACCTTCAACCTTTGCATAGATTTCTTATATATAGGTGTCCTGTTGAGTGCCTCTCTCAATGTTTGAGGGGAGTGATATTCTCTTATCTTTAAGCTGTATGGAAGGGTGTACCATCTCCTCAAGCAAGCATGTATACTATCATCTCCTAGAAACCTGAATAAGTCCTCAAAATGTGAAATTGCTTGCTCTTGGACAACAAGATATCTAGGTGCCAGCTGAGGATCATTTGCAATCAAATTATGGGTACTGATGAGGGCCATGAGATTTGATTGTTCAACTCTGATCAGAAGATGTTCAATTTTCTCTCTTGCCAATATCCTTTTCATCTCTACAACTCTTGACTCTTCATGGTTAATCCATGATTCAAAAGCCATTAATTGTAGATCTCGTAGCTTGGCATTAGGGTCCCATACATTCATGTCTGTTGAGGTCGATGTTGTGCAAATAAAACTCAGAAATTTTGGCCTTATCTTCTAGTGTACTTTGATCACAAAGATCAATAAACTACCCGTAGTCCTGAAATGGCATGGTTCCTCTCTGTGTGAGGGTCTTAATATGAAACTATAGACATTGTTCTTTGAGGTAGAGAGCATAGGATTTAACTGGAATCCTACACTGGATTGCTTCCAAGGAGAGACTGACCATACATGCCAATTGATTCTCTCTTTCCTGCAGTTGTCCCCTCAACCATGCATTTTCTGTCTCTAGTTGATTTCTCATTATAGATTCTCTGTCCCTCAAGTCACTTAGCTCTCTGCCCATCTCCTTGAGTTTCTATTCCATGTGTCCAATGTCTTCCACCCCCTTTAATTTGGTGATCTGTGTCCATTGGTGAGTTCTGGCCCTCTCCTTCTCAAGCTCGAAGAACATTGGGATGGAAAATTTCTGAGGTATGACCCTGCCTCCTTCAATAAACCAGTAATAGGAGTCTAGGTTAGGTTGGGGGCTAGGTTATTTTATTTCTTGGTCCTCCTCTTTAGTTTCTTTCTTCTCCCCTACCTTCCTTTCCAATTTATGTGCCTCCTGTAGATTCAACAAAGTATCCTGTAGGACTGTTTTTGCTTCCTGTAGATTTTGTTGTGTGTCTTGTAGGATTGCCTTTCCCTTGGAGGAAGTTGATCTAGTAGTAGGCCTCCTCACATAGGTGATAGGGGACTTAGGGGAAGGCATTTTGTCTTTTTGTGTAGGGGATTATTTAATCACAAGAGGAATTTTGGCTGATGTTTGTGGCTTCCCATGTCTTATTCTTGTGCTCTTTCTTGCCTTGAAATATAATGGGGTCTGCCTTTGCCTTTTTCCTTTTTACTTGATTGGGGTGCTAAGAGAAGTGAGAGAAATTGTTGCCTCTCTCAGTGGCTTCTGGAGACATCCGAGGTGACTCCTCCTTGTTTTCTGTCCCCTTTTTTCCATTTGCTTCTTCCTCTATGTACTTCCTAACTTCTTTTTCTTGTAGATCTTCATCTTCTCTATCAGTTTCCTCCTTAATTTCCTCCTCTATTTCTTCATCATCCTCCTTCTCTTCTCCCTCTTCTTATTCATCTTCATCATGTTCATCTATGTCAGCTCCTTCTTCATCCACATCATCCTTATCTCCTTCTGTATCTTTCTCTTCCTGTTCTACTTCCTCTTCACTGACAATAGGACTAACATCATAAGTGAGAGCTTTGATGTCATCCTCAGTTGGCATATCTTTGAAAACTGTCCATGTTATAGGAGTTCTAAGGTTTTGGAGGGCACCTTCTATGAGGATCCTAATCAACCCATGGTGATATAACTGTTGGGAATTTCCCTCCTTCACTTTGATGCTTGAGTCTATGAGTGATTGAAGCAGGAAGTATGGTATGTTGAGCCTTTGGTGAGGGGGTGTCTCTACTCCAAATCTTAATTCTTCAAGGATCCTGAAATGATAGCCATAAACAACACTATACCTACCCTCACATGAGATGTATTTTATCAGTTGGTAGCCTACCTCATTCCATGGATATGGCGGACTTTCCCTCCATACTCCATTTTTGTCCTTAGTGGGTTCCACACCTTCTAAAAATAATTTCCTTTTGGCAGCCTGACTATCTCCTTTGTCTTCTTTCCTCCATGGTATTCCTAGGGGAAGTGTGGTGACTCTGCTAATGAGCTCAAGGGTGAGGCTTATAGTGAGGCCCCTTATTACAATAGTGGCATGGATTCTGGTGTGTGGAGTGAGGGAGAGAGAAAATTCTTGAGCCAACTCATCATCATACCCTCTGATTTTTTTGAAAAACCCCATCTAATTATGTCTTTTGGAGATTTTAAGCACTTGGGGGTGTTGTTGGATTCTCACAGTGTTGGTGGGCTCTCTCCTATTAAACCATCCTGTCATCTTTCTAGTGAAGCTTGAGGAGAAAATGAGAGGGTTGAAACAATTTTTCAAATGCAGAACCAAAACATAGATGACTCCATATGTCATTCCCTTCACACTGTTGCTAAATTCACTCAAATTTATAGGATTCTTAGTTCATTTACTTGCAAAGAGGGATGTAATTTTAGAGCCTACCTCTTTAAATTGTTTGCAGTGGCCAGCTCTCATGATATCCCTTATGAACTCTTCTCTACCAATCCTGTAGACAGTCTCTGTGTATCCTGTAGGAATTCCTGTGCATGCTCCTGTAGAAATTCCTGTGTAGCCATGTAGGAATTCTTGTGCAGTGAAACAATGGAGTATTGCTTCCAGTGGGTTTCCTGGGTAGGAGAACGACTTGAGTGAGGGAGTTTTGAGGAAGTGAAATGCATGAATGAATGGGAATGATGTTTTATTTCTTCTTATGGTGATTTGAGGTGAGGTGGTGTACTGGAAACAAAGGTACATTTCCATTTTTGGATCATTGGTCCCCACTCCCACCTCATCATTTCCCACTCCTCGTAATTGTTAAAATTCAAAACTAGGGCCAATCTCCATGTGGGTCAGCTTATTTATGGCAGCTGATATTTTTATTGGATCCCTCTCATCGAGAGGTGTAGGATTGATCTAAATATCATCAAATTCCAATAAGTATTTATGGAGATATGGATTTATTTTGATTATGGAATTATTATCAAGCCGACCAATAATTTGAGTAGGCTCAAAAGCCCAATAGACATGCCTATTCATCATCTACGCTTTAGTATAAATTGGCAAGGACTTGAAGTCATTTTAACACACTCTTTAGGCGATCTCCTCTCCACGTCTTGGGTTTTTGGGGAAGGAGAGATACTAAAGAGTATGATGCCCTAGCTATCATATGATGCCCTAATCCATTAGCAATGGGAATCAACTATACACACAACAATGTGATGCCCTAGATGCAGTTCTACGCAGTCATGAAAAGGAACCGCTGTCAAGGCATGGAGCCATAGTTAGAGGATATCTGGCCAAAGTAATGGAGTAGCCTTCAGTCAAGGGAGACATTGATACACTATCCTAGAAGCCTTCATACGCTGCCTATAGTAGCCTAAATGCAGACCTGTTCACACAGTCAATGGAGGAAGAAGAAGTCGCAGTCATGTCAAGGAGATCTGGCTGCAGTTAAAAGGAGACCTGTAGCTGCCAAGCCAATACGCAGTGTGAAGGTTTACATAAACCTATACACAGTCATAAATAAGTTCTAATCATTGTACAAAATAGCCCTAATCTAAGGTTGTCATGAAACAAGGGTTTGAATATTGTGCAGACTAATGTTGTCACGGTGAGGACCTATGTAACCACTATACATGAGAATATATACACAACAACAAGGATAGGTCTGAGGATCAACCTGCTGTCATAATATTAGATTGCTATATGTGACAACATGAAAATAGAAGGATAGTTTAAGATGGGTTTGCTGGAAGGTATCTGGAACTATAGCCTAGCTGATTTGCTAGGCTACAAGCCATATTAAGCAGCTAAGGCTGATCTACTTATTGCTACATAAATAAGGCTGCATGATAGAAGATGTAGCATAATGGGTAGCATGATAGTGTTGGCATTATGACACAGGTTTGGAGCTATGGCACAGGTGTTGTCCTTGATGGCAACCCTCTCTGGTAACAGATCTCAGATCAGGCACTCAGAAAGTAGAAAAAGACATATACGCCAGTTCATCTAGACAAAGGCGCGTATACAGGTGGGTTATACATTACAAAAGCGCGTATATGTTGGTGATCACTCTTTTGGTCCATGGCAGTTAGATCTTGGAACTTGAACCTATGTTTTGGACCATGGCGTCTCATCAATTGCGCCGATCCACAGTTTTTGGGTTCATGGTATTGAAATGTTATGGTTTTGGACCATGGTATTGGGGAAGGCCTAGGATTATAAAAGAGGAAGGAGATCTTGTGGCAAATCACCATCTGAATTATAATTGAAGATCTAAGAAAGTGCTAGAGCTGGTATATTGGATGGTGATGCAGATCTGGATCTGAAGGAAGGAGGGACTTTAGCACAAAGGAAGGACAAGGTCTATTCATGGGTCATAATCTTTAAGCTTAATGATAGTATCTCTGTTTGATTTTGATCTGCTTGATGTGGCGCTCATCTGATCTATAAGTCTGATAATCTGGGTTATTTAGTGATTGAATATCTGGAAGAGTGTATTGTCCTTTATAGATCTGTACGCAGGTTCATTGAAGCGAAGGCACGTATACACACTGTTTAGGTGAAGTAAAGGAGCGTATACGCAGGTTCTTCCATAGGCAGAGGCGTATGCACGCAAGTTGCAGACTGTTAAAATTGCGTATATGCTTTAAGTTGTGATCTGGCTGTTTCTGCTTATTGCTGCTGGGTTTTGGGTTCTGTTTTTGCTATATGGTTTCTGGTACAGTTTTCTGTGTACAGCTGTCAGAGGAGTATCTACTTGTTTCAGATCTAGTTGGTGGAAAGGAGATTGGTTGATTCTTGATGATTGTGGATCCAGTCTGAAAATTGATGAAAAGTGGTTCCTGGAAGAAAGAGAAGGTTGTAGCCTTCTGTAGGCCAGCACCTACGTACTAGTATCTTGGCTAGTGCAAAGGGGGTTGTAGCTCCCTTCCAGGAAAGCTGGAAAACGAGAGAGAGTTGTAGCTCTCTGCAGGTTGCAGCCTGCGTACTGGTAAAGGACTGCACCAGTACATTGTAAACAGAAGTTTCTAATTTAAGGAAAGATAGAGGCGAATTGTAGCAGGTGGTTTTCACCCACATTGGGTTTCCACCTTATATCTGGTGTTTCTGTGTGTGATTATCTTTCTGCTCTGTTTTACTGTTTCTGGATACTGTTATTTGATTCTGCATCACTGACTAACAATCATCATCTGAAAGATTAAGTAAAGTAAAAGCATGTTCTGTATACGCGGGTTTCCTTCTGCATAATCGCGTACATACGCTGGTTTACTAAATTAAAGTAGCGTACAACAGTTGTTTTGAAAAAGAATAATTATCCTGATAATACTGATTCACCCCCCCTCTCAGTATTATTTTCAACAATTAACAACTTCATGTTGGCAGTTAACTTAAAAGGAGTGACAGAGGAAGATGTTGTTGTTAGGCTTTTCCCTTATACCTTACAAGGATCAGCTGGGTCTTGGTATTTTTCCCTACCCTCTGGATCCATTACAAGTTGGAACATTTTTCAAGAACAGTTCCTGACTAAGTATGGTGATGACAGATCTCTAGCAACCCTAATCAATGATCTCTCAAATCTTAGGATAGAATCCAAAGAACCTATAAAGGAGTTCAATTTGAGGTTTAATAAACTCTTGAATAAGATTCCAACCGCCTCTAAACCAAGTGAGCAAATCAGAAGCGAATGGTATATATCAGCCTTACCTTCAAATATAGCTATTTTTGTAGATAGAGTTGTAAAACCAACTCTAGCTGAAAACATGAAAGAGGCACTTGTTGTAGAGAAACGCATTATTGCTTTAGAAAAGAAAGCTGCTCTTGAAGATAGAAAATCCAAAAAAGTTTCTTTCAATGATGATTCAAAGAAGAAAATTCCTAAAGACCCATATGATATGGAGGGTCTCCAAAAAGTTCTTAAGACTATGTCAAACAAGATGGTGGAAATCAAAAGACAAGTAGCTGAGACTTCAACAAAAAGGCCATTTAGAAACTTCAAAAAACCAGAATCAAAGCCACCAAATGCTATATCCAATGCAGATTCATATCCCGAAGAGGAAGAGGAAGAAGAAACAATGTTATCTTCCAAAGAACCTGAAGAACAAGAGACTGTAGAATGTCATGGGATGTAGGACTTTATTTTGCCTAATTCCGATACAGAAAATGAACAGGAAGCTTTCCCTATAACTACCAAGAGTAAGGGTGCTCCTGAACCTATTCAAATAACTCAAAAGAAAAGGAATGCAGGTACTACTGCTACCAAAGAAAAGGTTCCCACAAAGAAATCTACAACCATACCTTCCCAAAATCAGCCATCAGCTTCAAATCCACCCCCAACATCTAAGACATTAGTAGGTACGGATTAGATGGACTGCAATATTATTGAAGACATGAAGAAGACAAAGGAAAATATCACTATGTTTGAGCTTAGTAAACTCAAACATCAACAAAAACTGCTACTTAAGGAGTTAGGTGCAGTACCTTCTTCTCCTCTTCCAAATGTTGTATTGTTTAAAGCTGCTAATGAAACAGGTAAACCAACTCCTAGTAGAGTAGAAGCTACTGATGTTGTTTTAACTGGGGATAGATCCAATTCCCATACTCCTCCTTTTCTCTTAACCTACGAGATCTATAATAGAAATCTACACCACTGTTTGATTGACTCAGGGGCTTCCTCTAATATAATGCCAGCTTTAGTTTGTTCTAAACTAAACATTGAACCCCAAAAGTCCGCAATTCATATTGTACAGTTGGATAGAACTAAGGTCCAGGTTTTAGGAGAGATCAACTCGGTTACTATTAGGTTATCAGCTGATCCAAGAGTGGTTCAGAGAATCAATATTTTAATCGATGATATACCTGAATTCTATGGCTTCATTTTGAGTAGAGACTGGTCTGAGAAACTCCAGGGTTATATTTCCACCGATTGGTCTCATATGTGGCTCCCTTATAAAGGAAAGCCAAATTAGATCAAGATCGATCGAGAGAAACACATGACCCATGCTGTTACTGAATTCAAACAAGAAAATCAACCAATAACATTCAATAACAATATTTTGGGGAACTACTCATTCGAATCATTCTTTGGCAATTTCACCACCCAACCATCACCTTTCTCAGTTAATAATTTCACATCTCAAATTGAAAACTTTTCACAAACAGATACATCAAGATGTGTTAATGTTGCTGAGAAAACTGTAAATAAAATTGTAGATAAATATTTGTTTTGGTCATTACACTTTGATGGGTCTAAATCTAGTGAAGGTGCAGGAGCAGGATGCATTTTAGTTAGCCCTGAGGGAGAAAAGACCATGTTATCGTGTAGGTTAGAATTTGAATGCACAAACAATACAACTGAATATGAGGCCTTAATTCAAGGACTCTACAAAGAAATTGGTCTTAAAGTTCAATATTTGAAAGTGTTCAGTGACTCAAAAATTGTTATAAAACAAGTCAGAAATACTATTCATTGCCTTTCTAGTCACCTTAAACACTATCAGTCGTTGGTACAGGATCTTATATCTCAATTTTTAGCATTCAATATTTCTCCCATCCCTAGATCATAGAATGCAGCAGCAGATTTACTAGCTAATGTTGCCTCCAAGCTCCTTCCATCTGAAGATTACAGCCCAGACAGATTTTCAGTAGACTTAATTTTTAGACCATCAATTCCTGATAATGTCACTAATTGGTGAGTGTTCAATCATGATGAAGACATTCTAAATTTCTTAACTGCTGACAAGTCCTATGATGATCAAATTATTGATGAAAGTGACCATGACCTTCAAATGAAGGCAAAGCTTGAAGAAAACTCAATACCTAGACCAGTAGTTAAGCTTGAAGATCTATATGACATCAAGAACAGGTTTAAACAGGTTACTAATTCAAAGCTCCAGAGTTCTACTTTGAGATTTGAATTGATAAACCTTGGTACTGAGGATAATCCTCAAAACATCAATTTGGGATTAAGACTTTCTTCAGAAGAAATAATTGCATTCATTAGATAATTACATAAATATAAAAATGTCTTCACTTGGAAATATGATGATTTGAAAACATGCGATACATCTATCATTCAACATACTATTCCAATGCTTTCTGAACAAAAACCAATGCAACAGAAGTTAAGGAAGATTCATCCTAACTTAGAGAATCAAATAAAGGCTGAACTAAACAAACTCTTGAAGGCTAAGATAATTTTTCCTGTTAGACATTCAAACTGGGTGTCCAATATGGTGCCAGTAAGGAAGAAAAATGGCGACATTAGGATTTGTATCGACTTCAGAAATCTTAACAAAGCAAGCCAAAAGGATAACTTCCCTCTACCTACCATGGAGCAGACACTCCATTCAGTAGATGGTTTTGAATTAATGTCCTTCTTAGATGGTTTTTCAAGGTATAATCAAATATTGGTCCACCCCGATGACAGACTTAAGACTACCTTTAGAACCAAGTGGGGAACTTATGCCTACCAAAAAATGCCTTTTGGATTAATCAACGCTGGAGCTACATTCCAAAGAGCGATGGACATAGCATTCAAAGGATTGATCAATAAATCAATAGTTGTCTATTTAGATTATATTACTGTATTTTCCAAGAAAATATCAAATCATTTACACGATCTGAAACAAATCTTTGAATGCTGTAAAAGGTATGGTATCTCACTCAATCCAAAGAAGTCCCTTTTTGCTCTTAATCAAGGTAAGCTCTTGGGCTTCATTGTTTCAAAAGATGGTATTTATATTGATCCATATAGAATTAAAGAGATTTCTGATATCCCATTCCTCATAATAAAAAATCCATGCAGTCATTTTTAGGTCAAATTAATTTTGTAAAAATATTTGTCCTTGATTTTTCCCAAATTGTTTTGCCATTACAAACCATGATCAAGAAAAATTTGGTGTTTAAATGGGGTCCTGCAGAAAAAGAGGCATTTGATTCCATCAAACAATCAATCATAAATGCCCCTGCTTTAAGCACTCCTAATTTTTCAAATCATTTCATGCTATAAACCCTTGCGTCTGATTCATCTTATGCAGCAGTGCTGACACAAATTAACGATCAAAACTTGGAAGCACCAATCTCATTTTTTTAGCTCAAACCTTCAAGGTGTTGAACTTAATTACTCAAAAGTTGTAAAAAGCCTCTCATTGGTCTTTGCTATATTGAAAAAGTTACTCAAAAGAAAATAGTTTTGATATTTACTTTTAAGAAATGGAAGCCTTAAAGGAAAAGGAAATTTCTAGGAAATTAGGTATATTTAGATTCTGAATACCCCCATTTTAGTTTTGTGAAATCCTCTCAAAACTCAGAAGTAGTGTAAATCATTTTAATGTTTTGAAAAAAGCCTGAAAATGGTTATCAATACAAAACAGAGATTGATTCAATCTTAGCATCTTCAACTCTCACCCTGTCATCCATATTCTCTTAAGGAGAAAAGTGTTCATCCCATCCATCAAAGTTTATAATTACTCAGAGTGTAATTCTAAAATATATTTGATATAAAAGATAAGAGGTCTTATTATAAGCCTACTTACCATGATCATAGGGGAATAGTTCAACTGACATTAACAATATTGCATACCAAAACAGGGTAATGGCTTATAATTATAAGATAAGGGGTCTCATTACAAGCCAGCTTGTTCAGTTAAATTACAACCAGTGAATGGCATTGTCAATAGCTGGCCACCAAACCAGGACAATGGCTTTTTATCTTACAAAATAAGGAAAAAAGAAAAAAGTAATACAAAAAAAATGGAAACATATCTTTTGGATTCATTCTTTTTAATTATACTCTGAAATGGATGGAATAATGAATGATCAAATGGTTAAAACGTTTGCTGGTAGCAGAGGCTCTACCTATCACAAAGGAGTTATTATAAAAGCTAAGTTGGAAAAGTATTTTGTTTCATCATTATCAACCAATTAAGGTTTACTTAAAGCCAATAATGTATTTAATTCTAAAAACATGAGGAAATAGAAAAAATCATTATCATTATGTTCAAAATTTATCATCACCCAGTTATATATGATTTTCTCTATTAGGTAAGGTTTCCAAATTAAGAAAGTTTAAGTATTTTAATTAATTTTTCAGAGATAACTATTTCTCCCAGTGAATCGCCAATTGTTGTGCTATACAAAAACCCCCCATTTCATAAAAAAATTATACAAAATCATAATATGAAATGGGTCCCTTTTAGAGTAAACTTAGATGTGTGAATAAATTGGTATTAACCCATCATAAGAGAAACCCTTATCAAAAGACTTAAGGTAAATGAAAATTTTAAAAGCCTTTTGAATAGAAATAAAATGGGTCTTTAAAAAATTATAAAATTCTTTGTTATTACAATAAAGCGATCGGAAGATCGCATATTGCAATAACAAAGGAAGCATGCATAACGATACATCCATTCTCTCCTATCCGAAAAGCATATCGCAATCAGATATCAGGAAAGGAAAAATGTCAAAGAAACAATTTAAAAGAGCCTCCCTCATTTCTCCGATGCGATAAAGTGTATCACCATCGGCATAGCAAGTCAACACATGATTAAAGGCACACTCGAATCCTCCGATGCGATAAGGCATATCGCAATCGGCGATCGGCGAAATCACACTGGCACGACAATAGAACCCAAATCCATTCCCCGATTCCGATGCATTAATAAGGTGCATATCTCGAGGACATACTTAAAAGGTTTGCATGCATTATACCACCTTTTGGTGATCGAAAATGTTTAAAACAAATATTAAAGCCTTTCCTTTCACGTTACTGATCGCTGATTTGCGGTTTACTTCTGATTATCCGCCAAAGACATCTAAGCCACACTTGAATGAATCGTTCGGCATATAAATGACATGATGGACATTTAAAACCTCCTTTACCATGATTGACAGGTTAAGCGGCTAATCAAAAAGCAGTTAAGAGTAGATCTTTTCATTAGATTTTATCCGCGACGATCTTATTGTGATCTATTATCACCTGCTAATCGATGTAATTCCTTCTCATTTTCATATTTGCCTATAGCAACATTTCTTTGTATCACGCTTTTCCCATCGCTTGTGCAGAGCTCTGCTGAAATAAGAAATTTGAAACAAATGGGAAGGAAATCAAAGAAATTTGCAGCAGCGGCTCCTACAGCAGTAGTACAGCCAGCCAAGGAACCAGGGCCAAGCAAAAAAGGGTTAATCTCAGACACTACATGCCTCGGCCTTGGAAATACTAGTTGGGAGAGCATTTATAATTTAATTGAAGCAAAGGAGCCTGAGGAAGTATCGGAAGAAGCCACAGCTGACTCAACTAGCAAATCGGAAGCATCCCTTAAAGATTTAGCTTGTTCATATTTGCATAGAATAGCAGCACGAGAAAAGATTCTTCCATACACTGACGTAGTGAGATGGGTGGTAGAGGAAATTCCAGTTTCAAATAGAACATTTTGCACAATTGACGGGAGGATTTTTGGCTCGTTCCAGCCTGATGATCTAAGGAAAATGTATCACTTGCCTGAACCTGCAAAGCGGTACAACAAAGCCTTCTTGTAAAAATTTGCAAATGAAAACAAGACATAATCGGACCCAATTAAGCAGTGGAGATATAATCTCGAGAAGCACAAACACGAATCATCAGGTAAGTACTCGGTAGACTCATTGGCTTCTCCTTACTATTATACCGGGGCTATGATGTATAGAATGTAGGGGATACATGATTCTTCTAAATTCACCATTGAAATGGTCCCTTTAATGGAAGCAGCAGTCAATAGTTATGTGATGGATTGGGCAAACATTTTGTCCGACAAATTAGCCACAGCAATTCTTGAATTCAGATCAAATACACGTAAAACTACCAGGACCATTCCCCCTTTTAATTACAGTGCTTATATTATGGACACTCTTTGTTTTAACTCTGAATATCTGGTACTCGGATGGAGATGGACTTCCCAAGACCCAAAACCAATCCATATTTATCATTAAATGTTATGGAAAGCTCAGTGCAAAGATCATTTGTACAGAATTTGCAATGGTTTTATGTTGCCTGTCTATTGTGCTATTTTTGATAAGCCTGCCCCAAGGATTTCCGAGGAAGCAGGGACTGCAGTTGGTAATTGGTTCGGAGAAGACAAGTTCACTTATATAAGGCTTTTTGGTAGCCTTACAAGACCCCATGTCCTTCCTCTATATGTGCTAGATAAGCTGTTAGCTCAGGAATTGGCCTACCAAATAAAAACAGAAGGGACATCCAAAACTCTTAGAAACTCTAAGAAACAAGTATGGCCTACATTTCCTCTAAGATGCGGTGTTTACACTCTTCATGATTACAAACACATAGAAAAGGAGGCAGAAAAAATACAAATGCTCATTCTTGCAACCATCCCCAACAAACAATATGATCCTAGAAAAGTTGCTTATAATGTTCTTGAACAAGCTAAACTTGCAAAGTTTGATCATGAAAAGGATGAATTCGATGACCTGTTTTCCTCAGCAGAATCATTATTTCAGGTAAAAACATTGGCCAAGATCAGATATAAAGATGAAGGGTTGGAAGTGTTCAATAGGCTTAGAGAACAGAGGTTGCAAACTCTGCCTCTGGACTTATTAGCTACCACCCCAGCAATCCAGTCAAGCGAGCCTGAACAGCGAACTGGTGACAAATCCCCAGCTGTGAAAAAAATTCCTAAGAAAGGAAAAGAGCCAGAACAGGAGAAAGAACAGGAAAAAGGCATTGAACACATGGATACAGATACTCAAATTGATCCTAAGCTCCTTAAAGAATGGCAACAATTAGGTTCCATTATAAGCAATCCTGAGAATTCACAGGGTTTTAGTACACCTCAAGTGACAATTGGTCACAAGACAGCAACAAGTAACAGTTCCTACTAAAGGAACCAGCAGCCTACCCATAAGCAAAGATATAGAGATGATTCCTAAAGATCCATCGAATGAAATTGTTTTGCAGATAGAAGAAATACCACCATTAGATGTCTTTTAGAGTCCTAAGCATAGGGCTGTAGTAAAAAGACAAAGGAAAAAGAGAAGGCTTGATCAATCTTCCCATTTACCTGCACAAACAGAGATGGATAATGTGGTATGGAAAGAAGAATTAAATCCTTCCGAAGACCTCACAAAACTCTCTCAGTATGTCGGGGCCTACTTGGCAGCTACTATGGATAAAGCGTCAAAAGTGAGCAATTTACTCAAAGAAAAGGACCAAATAATTGTTTCATTGGAGGCATAGGTATATGAAAGACAGCAAAGAATAGAACAATTAGAACAGTAGTTAGCAACACAGCAGCAAGTAAACAACCAATTAAATGAGCAATTACTCAAGGAGAAACAGAGGATAGACCAAAGCGCAGTGCAGAAACAAAAGGAATTATCTACAGCATTGGCCAAGCTGAAGACAATGAATGAATAGATGAGTAAAAAAAAAGATGAGCAAATCGCTCAATTATCACAACAAATAGAGAAGATCAAGATTTTTCCTCAACCAACAGAGTTCAGGTCCGAGGCTCTCCAGATCAATAAAGCATTGATTAAGCAGCTAAATTTACTATGTCATAATATTTCCCTTGCTGAGCCCCTCTGTGAGATTGCTTCATCAATGATTGACAAATCAGTCAACGCCGGACAAAATTTGGAACAGGCCAATGAAACTTTAACCAACTTTCTTGCTTGGCAAGAAACCAGTGAAGGACAAGCTGCAAATCTGCCTAAAATTCTAGAATCACACAAGGAGATTCTTTTTCTAGAATGGCAGTCACAATTGATGAAAGCAGAAAGGGAAACTTCAAGATGCAGATCAACAACCAGTGATTTGATTGAGTTAATTAATAATACTCTTTATCTGTCTAATTTGATTTCACAGTGCACTCCAGGTAAATTGTCATCAGCCAAAGCATTGGAACAGACATGCAATCAAGAATTAGAAAAGAAGGAAAGATTAATCGCCGACATCCAAAGTTTAACTTGGGATACCTTTTGGTTCTTCCTAGTTAAACCATCAGTCAAAGGGCAGCACTCAAATGTTTAACCGATGCAATCGGTTACATGATTCCCGAAATTCATGATGCTACGTATTCAGCGCAACTGCATTCTCGTCTGAGTCACCCTCCAGAATTGCAACCAATGCTTGCTATCTTCCAGCTCAAGCCAAGGGATGATCGGTCGAAACAGTGAATCACTCTACTGACTGCAAACAGTCCTATTTCAAGGAGATCTTCATGATTTGGTTATACCACCTAATAGCAATTTTAATTCATAATTAGTTAGCTTAGATAGTATTTATAAACCCTTTCATGTCTTTAGAAAGGGTCCTAAATTTTTGTATAAAACTCGGATCGGGAAGTCACACTACTGTGCTTCCGATATATTTTTTATGAAGACTGGGCCTATATTCTAAATTTTAATGAAGAATGCTTTGATGAGATATGCATTATTGCTTTTTGTGAAAGTATTTCTAAACTAGAAGACAGAATCTGAATGCGATTGATATCGGGAGGGATCCAAATTACATATGGTACTATTATCTATGTCTTTGCTCTATTCTTTTATATAAATCAGCATTTATTTAATCTTGCTATCATTGGATATATGTATGTGTTTTAATAGCAGTCTTTATACTTATCACTATTGAATGTTTAAGGAGTGTTATTCTTTCAATCATATTATGTCAATGATATATGAAGAATAGTGTAATATTGTTTTAAATGATTACTTTGTTCAACTATTTGAACAAAGTAATTATCATGTGAATGAATATCTTTGTTTATCAATGGAGTCATCTATATGCCTATTTGTAAATAAAGATCATCAAAAGTTACACTAAATTGGAAATTTCTTGGGATAGATTAAGTTATTTATTATTTTTGCATTATAGAATAAATCATCCATCCATTATCATTAGATAACAGAAAATCAACCACTTATCCATCCTATTTACAACCATTGGGAAACTGGTCCCATTATATCCAGTCGGAGCCACCACACCAAACGGAAAAGGAGCTGCCATTAAGGTCCAGACCGGGTGGTTTTCCCCAATGTTGATGCAGCGATTTTTGAGGCATCAACATGATGCTATGTACATATGGTGTTGCGTACACATCGTGCGTGTGGTATTGTGTACACATTGTACATTGGTGTAGTGTACATTTGGCGTTGTGTACACATTGGGCAGGTGGTGCCGTGTACATGTGATTTTGTGCACACTTTGTGTAGGTGGTGCAGTGTACAAGTGGTACTATGTGCATGTTGTACATATGGTATTGGTGCACGTGTGGTATTGTGTGCATGTGATACATGTTGTGTTGAGGAAATGTGGTAGTATGTATGTGCATCATGTAGTCATGGTATTGCGGCATGTGTACTCGTTGTGTGGTACTCTGTGTAGGTACATGAATTGGGTGGTACTTCACATCGGGTATATATGGATGCATTGTACTGTATACACTTGGTGTAGGTGTATGTGTTGTATGTCAGGTGTAGGTGCATGTATTGCATGGTGTTGTGTGTAAGGTGTGGATGTATGTGTGTGATGCACACTATGTGTCTATGCACATGGTTGAGGAGAAGGAACTGGGTGTTTGTTAGGTGTAGAATTCGAGACGAAGTGCGTATGGAATAAAGACGAAGGTAGAAGCTAGGGATTGATGAAAGGATAAGTATCATCATTTTATTTCAGTTTTATTATGCATGTGAATTATGATTCTGGTTTATGATCTATGATTCTGATTTATGATCTATGATTCTAGTTTATTATGGTTACATGTGATTTATGATTTTGATCTATGATGGTTGCTTTTGAGCTAACCTGATGTGAAATCTTTATATATGTTGATTTGGTCAAGTAAGCTAGTTTGACTTGTTGTGACAGGAAGCGAACAGGATTGCAAATTTACCTTATTGACGAGCTACCAATGAGGTATGATGTGAATTTATTTCAATTTATTTTAAATCTAATAGAAGTTATGTGCTTAGTACAGGAATAAATGAAATGCCCAGTTGGGTGGTTGAAATCGACTACAATAATTAGCAACAGTAGCAAAGGAATTGAAACATGTAGCAGTGTGATGGTAAAGCACTTCAGGAGCAGGGCCATTGTGGGACACTGGTACCGAATAGTGTCCATCGATTTCCATGAGCGTGATATGACCAGTATGGTGTGTTCAGGCAGGTATATGCATTGGTTTTTGTATCTTCTGATGCAAGGGAGCCTTGCCGAGGGATGGGTTGCCCGGGATGGGGGTGCCAGTGGAACTTGGAAGGTGAGTGAGTGCACATAAGAGGTGACCGGGTTCCCGAGGGACTATGTAGCAAAGAAGGGAAGGTCGCAGATGGATTTGTTTTGGTCATTAACATTGCCATATGGAATTAGATGCACATTGGGAGTGCACCCTAGAACAATGAGCCGATAACTATTCGTTGAGAGGACAAGTGGCGCGAGATTATAGCGTTGGACATTGGATGCAGATTTGACTTTGCAGTGGATTATGGAATTCTTGGGAAGGAGGTGGATCCTGGTATTACTTTGAGGGTGGAGGTGTGAGCCTCTGGATTCCCTTGTTGCGGATGCAGACATCATATTATTTTATTTGTTGGTTGAGAAAATGTGCATATGTGAATGTGTGTACCAAATAGTGTCCATCGATTTCCATGAGCGTGATATGACCAGTATGGTGTGTTCAGGCAGGTATATGCATTGGTTTTTGTATCTTCTGATGCAAGGGAGCCTTGCCAAGGGATGGGTTGCCCGGGATGGGGGTGCCAGTGGAACTTGGAAGGTGAGTGAGTGCACATAAGAGGTGACCGGGTTCCCGAGGGACTATGTAGCAAAGAAGGGAAGGTCGCAGATGGATTTGTTTTGGTCATTAACATTGCCATATGGAATTAGATGCACATTGGGAGTGCACCCTAGAACAATGAGCTGATAACTATTCGCTGAGAGGACAAGTGGCACGAGATTATAGCGTTGGACATTGGATGCAGATTTGACTTTGCAGTGGATTATGGACTTCTTGGGAAGGAGGTGGATCCTGGTATTACTTTGAGGGTGGAGGTGTGAGCCTCTGGATTCCCTTGTTGCGGATGCAGACATCATATTATTTTATTTGTTGGTTGAGAAAATGTGCATAGGGTTAATATAGGTATAATGATACTTAAACAATAAGGAATAAAATTAAATATCAATAATAATAGATAAGAATAAATTAGTATAGGTAGGAGCAATAATAAAAATAATAATATAAACAATTATTAAATATATTGATAATAAAGAATATAACTAGAACAATAAATATAACTAAGATGAAATGTATAATATGAACAAAAAAAAAAAAATTAATAAATATGAGCATATTATTAGTTAAAAATAATAGGAAAAACCTTAATGATATTAATAAAAAAACAAAAGGAATAATATTAAACATTAACCAATTTAATTAGCAATAGAATAGCATTTATATCACAATTAAAAAAATTAAATAAAATAACAAAAACAATAGCATAAAACAATAATAAATAATAATTCAATAAACAAGTATAAATACATTATAAAAAAATAAAAATTAAACTAATAAAGAACACTAACATTAATTAATAAAACAATAATTTAAATAATGATATATTGCAATAATATAAAACAAAATATTAAATATTAATATTATTAAAGATTAGAATTAACAAATTAATTATTAATAATAAAAACAATGAAAAATGGAAACTTAAATAATAATATAAATAATAAACATATAATGAGTCGGCCAATTGGTCTTTTCATCTAACTAATTTCTTATTTATACCTATCCTTTTCCCTTTTTTCTCCACACAATTTGTCCTGATGATGAGTCTAGGTTCAGACTCGAAACGTCGACCATAAAATATGAACACTGTGGAAAATCCGAGCTCCTTCTAGAATGTAAATATTGTAATGAGATGTGTTATAAAGCTCCAGTATGTGTTATGTTGTCATGATGTTTTGATTTTGAGCATATCTTTCATTGTAAATACTGCAACGAGCTATGTTATAAAGCTCCATGGGCAGTATGTTTTGTTTTCAGCAGTCATGTTGGTTATAGGTGTCATAGAACACCGAGGACGGTGTTACCCCAAGGGGGAGGGTTCTGTAACAGCCCTAGTGAAAATTCCATGTAAAAATATATAAATACCACAGATGATGGGACACATATTCCAAGCTGAATGGTGGGAAATACAACCTAGGGGGTGTTCATTTGGTTGTTTATGGCTAAGGAAATTGGCAAAAGCAATGGCTAAGGCATTAAAGAGGCAAAAAGGTATTTTGGCACATTTATTTATGAAAATAATGGAAATTAGGAGAAAAGGAAGGTAAAAGGTCACAGGTTGCATGTGAGGAGGAAAATGAAGGAAAATAATGGAAAACGAAGAAAATAGAAGCCTCATTAATAAAAAGGCTTCTGAGGATCAGTGGGCAAGACTTGGTCAGTTTAGCTTTAGAGCTCTCTCATTATTCTCTCTCTCTCTCTCTCACTCTTGGTCACTTAGAGTTTTCTTGGAGCACTTTGGCATTGGAGCAAGAAAGGCAAAGAAGGTAAGAGGAAGCAAAGATCAAGTAGGGAAAGGAAGGATCAAGTAGTTACAACAGACTTCATTGCAGGTATCAACTTGCATGTGTATTTTCCTTGTTAGATTTGGCATGCATGGGATTGCATGTGTTTTTTTTCTACCATGGCATGGGTTTTGCCAGGTGTGACAGTATTTTCAGCCTAGCCTTGCCATTTCATGATAGCTTTGATGAGATGGGTTCTCTCATGCATTTTGTGGGGGATGTCCGAATTGGATTCGAAGCTGAGTGGGGTGGGTCTTTGAATTGACAAACACATGGTGGTAGTGGTCCCTGAACCGGATTGAGGATGAAGCCACTGGCTTAGTAACCCTTGAATCGGACTATGGGTTGTGGTAAAGTTAGATTGTGTGCCTCAGTGGGCCTAGGAATCCTTGTCGGTGAATGACGGGATATACAGTAAAGCCAAGACGTGGCTTTACTCTCCATTGGGCCTAGTGACTCTGGGATGGAATGCACAGTAAAGCCTGGAGAGTATGTCTTGGTGTAGGGCCTAGTGATCCCTGGATCAGACTGCGGATGCACGGTAAAGCCTGAGAGACTAGGAGGCACTCAAATTCTTCACAGTGTAGGCAGAGAACTCCAGTGGCATCCACATTGATTGGTGTTTTTTGATGTGTTCTATGAGTACCACATTCATGCTTGGAATATGGCATGGGGGTGATTGGCTGAAGAGAGACTTGGCTTAGCCAATCTATGGTCGGGTGGAACATGGTATTCCCATCACTGGTTGGTTCATTGCACTATTAACGAAAAGAATTCATTCCCTTGATTTCCATGTGAAAATGTAATGATGTATATATGGATTTTGATGGCTGATATTTTTATTGTATTTCTTTTCCTATTATGTTTTTTTTATATGCACATTTACCCTGGAGGGTATTACAGAAGAAGCATAACATCCATTTGGAGCACTCTTCAACATCAACTTCATCTTTAGGAATAACACTTTCTACATGTGGTTGTCAAGCATCTCGGCCTGGTTATGCACTAAATGTATCTTCTTCTTCTCATTCTCATGAGTAGATCATTGATTCTGGAGCATATTATCACATGGCCAAAAACAAAGACATGTTTTCTTCTTTACATGATTGTAACACCATAAATATATATGTTGGTGCTGATAGATCTCTTAGTGTTGTAGGGACTGGAACTATTCGTCTAGACAATGGTCAACTTAATGATGTATTATGTGTTCCTACTTATCTTGCAACCTTCTATCTGTATATCGGATAACTCATTCAGGTGAAGGTAAAACTATTGAATTTCACCTCATGATGTTGTAATTAAGGACCTAAGAGATCCTAGACAGATTTTAGCTACTGGCATTGCTGATGATTCTAAAAGGTTTTATAAGTTTAACAACTTTGGGTCATCAAGTCTTCCCTCGATATTTTTTGCTCATAAAGATGAAGTGATAAAAACTTTTCCATGAGCGATTTGGTCACTTAAACTATCGCTCCCTTCAAAATCTATGTAAATAAAATATGGTGACAAGTCTTCCTATAGTATCTTATAGAGATGGTATTTATTCTGAATATGTACTTGGAAAACACCATCAATATAGTTTTGAAAAATCTGCATCTTGGCACACATCAGCCCTTTACAGCTTGTGCATAGTGATTTATGTGGTCCACTTCTATTTGTTTCATTCTCTGGCTACAATTATTTCTTAACTTTCATTGATGATTTCTCCAGATGCACTTGGGTATACTTCTTAAAACTCAAGGGTGAAGTCTTTAACATGTTCTTGGCCTTTAAGGCCTTTGTTGAGAAACAATTTGGACAAAAAATTCTTAAGTTAAGATCTGATAATGGCAGAGAATATGTTAACAACAAATTCATCAACTTTTGCAATGAGCATGGAATTCAATTGCAACATATTGTTCCATATACTCCACAACAAAATGGTGTAGCTGAAAGGAAGAATCCCACCTTAAAGGAAATGACTAATTATATGCTTCAATCTAAAGGACTTAGTCTTAATTTTTGGGCAGAAACAATTAAATGTGCAAATTACATAGTAAATCGCACTCCTACTAAGGTTTTAAAGAATATCACTCTAGAAGAAGCATCGAGCTCAATTAAACCAGATGTAAGTCACTTTCATGTTTTTGGAAGTGAAGCATGGTCCCATATTCCAGATGAGAAACATAAAGCCTTAGAACCTAAGAGTGAAAAATGTATTTTTGTTGGATATTCTAAAGATGTCAAAGGATTTAGACTTCTTCAACCTAAATCCAAAAATGTTATCATTAGAAGAAATGTAAATTTTATTGAAAATATATCGGCCTACGAGCCTAGTTTGGCAGATGTGCCACCTCTCTCTATCCCTTCTTCAGATGATGAAAGCGAGGATGAAAATACTCCTCCACCTTCTTAAGATAATCCTTCATCTCCTCAGCTTCCAAAATGGGTCTGCGCTACTAGGGATGCAGCGGGTGCTCTTGCAGGTGATCCTACAGATGAATGTCATACATGTTCTCAGTTCGATAGAGCCTCTTCCTTACTGGCTCAAGCTTCAGCGAATTATGATCTTGAAACCTTTGTAGAAGCTTCAAGCCATCTAGATTGGGACACAACTATGAATAAAGAATATCACTCATTATTGGAAAATGATACATGGGACCTTATTCCTCTTCCAAAGTGATGAAAACTTGTTAGATGCAAATGGGTTTACAGAACCAAGTTTGGACCAGATGGAAAAGTTGATAAAAATAAAGTTCATCTTGTTGCTAAGGGTTTTTCACAAGTTGAAGGCATTGACTATATTGAAACCTTCTCCCCTGTTGCCAAAATGAAATTTATCTGCCTTATTCTTTCCCTTGTTGCCTCTTTCAAATGGGAAGTCCATCATATGGATGTTAAATCCGCCTTCTTACATGGGGACTTGAATGAAGAAATCTATATGGAACAACCTCCTGAATTTATATGAATAGACTCTAGCCTCGTATGTCATCTTAAGAAATCCCTTTATGGTCTCAAACAAGCCCCTTAGGCTTGGTATGCCAAAATGGATAGCTTTCTTTTAGCTACTAGATTTTCTAGGTGTCATTCTGGCAATATTGTATACACCAAGAAACTGGGTAAGTCTCTTATCATTCTTGTTCTTTATGTTGATGATATTATCCTTACTGGTAATGATCCCAACCTTATAAACCATGTGAAATCCAGCCTTAAAAAGCAGTTTGAAATGACAGACTTATGACACTTGCATTATTTTTTTAGTCTTCAAGTCTTGCAATCCAAAAAAGATATTTCTCTTTCCCAATCCAAGTATGCTTGTGACCTTCTACGCCAATTTCACATGGAATACTGTAATCTAGCCCCTTCTCCCTTTCAGTTTGGAGTCAAAATTTTGGTCACTTGTACTTCCCCTGAAGTCGATGCTACCTTATACCATCAACTTGTTGGAAAAATTTTGTATCTAACCCATACTCATCCTGACTTTTCCTTTTGTTGTTGCACTTATTGCTCGATTTATACAAAACCCATATGAAATTCATTGCAAATAAGCTAAAAGAATACTTCGTTATGTTCAAGGTACAGTTCAGTTTGGGATTCATTACAATATAGAAGCATCTCCTCTATTGGTTGGTTTCACAGATTCAGATTGGGCTGGTGACCCAGATGATCAGAAGTCAATTGCAAGTTATGTCTTCACTCTTGGTTTTGGACCTATTACATGGGCTTGCAAGAAACAAAGTGCTATTTCTCTTTCTTCAGCAAAAATAGAGTATCATGTCACTGGTGAAGCTAGTAAGGAAGCCATGTGGCTTCGTCAGATCCTGTCAGAGTTTGGTTTTCAGCAGCAGCATCCGACTACACTTTGGTGTGATAATCGAAATGTCATTCAACTATGCAAAGATCCAGTCCAACATCAACACAACAAACACATTAAACTACACATGCACTTCATCAAAAAGCTCATTCATGACCATGTTCTTGAAGTTCACTATTGTTCAACTGATGATCAAGTTGCAGATATCTTTACAAAGGCTCTCACAGAGGTGAAGTTTACTAAACTTAAATTTATGTTTGGAGTTCAGGAAGTTGTCACTAAGGCGGGATAGGCTATAATGCCTCCTTCCTTCTCCTATTGTGTTATCTTTGTACATCCTTCAATCCTATCCCAAGTTGTTCTTAAGGGGGGATGTTAGGATATTCTGACACATAGGAAATAATTAAGTATAACTTGGTCTAGTGTATAGTTAGGTAAAGTGTGTTTCTTTAGTATATATTTTTTTGTAACTTACAATCTGACGGTCACAATATGTTCTAGATATGAAGTGATCTGACGGTTAATTCTCTCCTCGGTATTACCGACACTTAATCTGTGGCTTACCACCTGATTGGCCCATGATCTCTATTTAAAGAGCATGGAGGGTCATTCGTTAGGTGACCATTCATGAGAGAATATTATGTAAATTTTCTTTATTTTACATTAATAAATTTCCTGAAGTGGATGCGTTGGCTCAGGCTATGGATTGTTTCCCTCTTTGAGGGTTTTAACCACATCAAGAATACTGGTGTACTGATATGTGATCTATTTGTGAGAGGTGTCCTTTGGTGTTCTATCTAAGGAACTTACCCTGTAAATTCCTACAAAAAACACATTATGGTGGATAGGAAAACATGTTTATATTAGATCAATCATCCCAAAGGGGGATCCTAAATATGGAAACTAATAGTTGTTGCTATCCCAGTGTTACAGGAAAAAATCACCTAGATATTGGAAAACTGGAAGAAAATCAAAGCTTAAATAAACATCATAATGAGAAATACTCCCTTGGAGTCCCTATCTTCCCTTATTCCTTTAAAATCTTGGATTGACCATGCAAGAGGACCCACTCTTCATGACATCATCCTAGAATCAAGAAGGTAAATTATGTGGATGGAACCTACATTTTATCCATCCCGATCTACCCTTCCTATCTTCAGATTTCAAGAAAGCCTTGATTGGGAGTGCTCCTCTATCACTTCTTGAAAAGGATAAAAGGGGTTAGGAAAGTTTATATACACCGTGAAATTGTTATATGAAATCCAATTAGCTTCCCCCCTATGGAATTCCTGTGTTTGGGTGAATATCTGGATCTCTAACACCCTCCCCAAGAAAAATATATTTTATTAGACACTTGCACACAAAAAAAAAATAGCTAAAAATCTTTGAAAGTGTGGGATCCAAGGTCCATCAAGATGTCCTCTCTGCAAATATGATTTTAAAACAATCAATCACCTTTTTTCCATAGTGCACTTTTATAAAGGAAGTTTAGGGTCAGGTTATGTAAGCAATGTATCATCACTTAGGATGGCCAAAATTTATATTTTAGTTATTTGAGTCCATGAACAAGAAATACAATGGATAGTTCAAAGGAAAACCAATATTTACAAGAATGTCGATGGCCCTTCCCAAATTTATATGTTGGAATATTTTATTACCAAGGAATAGGGCAATCTTTTAGGAAAATCAATCGTCGTAAGGAGTGGTAGTAGAAAGACAAAAGTCCCTTCTGTCTTGGCATCTAAAATTCAAAGATTTAAAACTTTATAATCTGTATGCATTGGATAGATGAGAGGAACGATGGCTCTCCTAATTTAACTTTCAATATAAAACTAACCCCTCTAAAGTTAAGAGGGGTAGCCGGTGAGATGGGATTCTTTATCGGGTTGGTGGAAAAAATGAATATGAGGATTCATGGAGTTTGGGTAAAGCTTCAAACAATTAAGAAAAGATATATCTACCCCTTCAAGGCATACATTTAGCCACATATTTATTGATCATATCCCTCACTATTGTAGGCGATTCAAACAATACAATTTGGCACCTAGATTTAAAACCAACCCTCAGATGTTAAACTACCTCATTTATATAAAAGAATCTTAGTAATCTTAACCTCATTCTCAAGTTTTAAATTCAAGCACAAACTTAAGGCTTTTAACAATGCATTGGATCAGTTGGTCAATCGAGCACTTCACTTGGACCATGGAACCATGTCCATCAATGGGACCTTGAGGGAGGCTCCCATTATATAACCAAAGTTCATGGAAAACCATTCACAAGGTAGGTGTCATAGGAGAACCACATGTAAACAACATGGAAATTATTTGGAAAAGTTGGAAGGCATGAATTCAATATGTCAGATGATGCTCACTTGAGTCAGTGGGACCATTGTTTTGTACTAAACCTCAAACTCCTTCCCTAATGCATAATTTTAAATGAAGTTAGCATCCTATTATGTGTGTATGGGGTGAGATCATCATGCTTGCAAATGAATTTAAATTTTTGTTAATTATTCATAGAGGGATGATGATACAACATAGGGTAATGCTAGACAAGATGTGGATAATTATTTTTCTCATGCCCATAATTTGCAGTTCAAATAGTTTGGTATTCAAGGTGCCTTGGGTGACAAGAAAGGTAGAGAGGATTGTTGGGCCTTTGAAATGTATTCAAAATGACATCCACTTTCACCTTTATTGCCACCATTTCACTCACATGTTGCAACTCCATAACCATATAACCTTTCATTAGCCACCGTTTTCGTAAATATATGGGTTAGGATCCTTATTTACCAAAGTTATTTATTTTGTGTTTAAAGTGAATTTATGATTAAAAACTAGGAAATTAACATGGTTTCATGTATCTATATATGTGGCTTGAGTTTCATAACATGAGTAGGTCATTTGGAAGCTTCCAAGGCACCCTTATGTGGCCTTCAATGCTCAAATTTGGATTCCCTTCAAAGGAGACTTGGATAAAGGTCAAAGAAGGATATGTGTCCTATTTGGATTGTAACTCTATGAGGTGTCTCATCATTTCTTATTTGGATTAGAACTCTATGAGACACTTAGGGGATATGTGTCTCATTATGAGCTATTTGGTTGTAACTATATGAGATTTTAGTGGATCTTCATTAAACAGGGTAGCTTCTTATGTTTTGTATAAATAGGAGAGCCTTCTCCTTTGAAAGGCATGTGTAAAGTTGGAGAAATGCTCATGTTTTTAATATAGAATTTGGAGCTTATACTTGGAAATTTGAAAATTTAGTTTTGTTTGCATATGGGGCTTCTTCACTTGCCATCCTCATACACCATTGGAATGGCCATCTAATGATTGTGAGGTTTAATTGCTTTTATAGATTAAAGTTTATTTACTTTCTTAGTATTAGTTTTAGAATGACTGTGTAATCTTTGCTTTTCTAAAAACATTTCAATAGGGAATATTTATGTATTTTCTAATTGGATTAAGTTTGAGGCAAGGGCTCATAGTTATTTAGTTTCCTTTCATGTTCTGTTATTTACTTTCTTAGATCAAACTATCAATTCATTGTATAATTGAATAAAGGGTCAGGCCAAGAAGGTGACTTCAAATTGGGTGATTGAATGTTCAACCTATGTAATCATTGAGATTTACTTTTTCGTGCTTTTATATTTGCTTTTAAGATCCTCATTTAATTACATTAACTGATATTCCTAAAGATCATTCTAAGAAATTGATTTCATCATATTTCAAGATTGAATGGTTGAATATTTGATATATGCAATTACTGAGTTATTTTCTGCACACTTTACTTGCTTTTCTAGGACATTAGAAGTTAAAGTATAAATAGTTGCTTACACATCATCTCAAGAAGGTAACACTTAATTGAATGCTAGAGTAACTAAGCATACATTAGTTGTTTTTGATTTCACATGTTAGTTGAATTTCATTTTCATTATTTGATTTCATAGATTAGATGAATTGGTTTCCATTATTTTGTAGTTAGATTGATCTAAACTGAAAGACATATAGTGCACGCATTCTTCACAAGTTTACGAAACCCCCGGGTTGACAAATTAAATGACAGGCAATCACTTTTCCCCAACAAGGATCGCAATGACCAATATGCAAGATTGGGAATAAAAATTTGCAAGGGATTTTTTCAAGGTTGAGATAAGAGAAGTATATAGAGGGAGTGAAGAGTCAAGAAGCTCAATCCATTTAGGAAAATTGTAGGATAAAAAATTAAAATAAAAAAACATTGTGCAAATGTAGAGGACTTGAGAGTTAAAGAAGAAGTATGGATGAATATAGCCTTGGTTAGCAGGAAAGTGGACAAGCTAACTATTCATATGGTCACACTAACATAAATCATATCCTCGCATTGCCAACAATTTCACAAATACAATATTGACTCTAGTGCCTCCAATCCCAGCTGAAAAACGTTTTGGCTTAGTACCAAGAAGAAACTTAGGGCCCAAGGAGACAGGCATCATTTGTTAACTTTGTGAAGCCAATTCAATCTGGTTGTCTTGATCTTAACTTGGTAGTTCCATATAGAAATTATATTATTCAATATGTTTAGGAGAACATCATAAGGTTTTTTTTTGTATGTATTTTGAATGTAGTTATATTTCAAGTAGTTTTCTTCAAATTGTATCCTTATAGGCATAACTTGTGCATAACAATTAGGCATAACATGAGTTTTAAGGGTCATTCCATATTAGCCTTCAAAAATTGTTATCCTCTTTATATATCAAGAAAAAAATTTGTGTACTTCTCATGCCTTGCCATATCATATATATAATATATAATATATATATATATATATATATATAATATATATATATAATATATATATATATATATATATATATATATATATATACATATTATATACATATACATATTTTTGCTAATACAGTATACTATTAATGTTAAAAAAAAATATTTTTGCTAATACAATTATTACTATTAATGTTTAAAAAAATTAATAATATATATATATATATATATATATATATATATTAATTAGTAGTTTTTATTATGGGGTAAACACCCACAGATGATTTGAACTTTTAGTCTCACAACTTACATAACACTTCATAACACGACGATTGCTAATTGAGCTACCCCCCATGGTCTAATAGTTAGTAGTTAAAATAAAATATATTATATAAGGTTTTTAAAACTGATAAGAATTTTATATTATAGAAAAAATCTCTATGCATAGGTCACAACCTATACATCAACATATTATTATTTCCTTTAAACCAAGGCCAAATGAGGTTAGGTCCTTTTCTAAACTATCACCGATTAAGGCTATTTTCCAACATACTTGTCTTGCATTTCTAAATTGTCACCGATTAAGGCTATTTTCCAACATACTTATTTTCCATACGAAGGGTCTTTAGAAGTGAAAACTTTCCAAAAGACCTGCAATATTTTGCAAAATTTTCAAAACATGAAGACAATATAGAGTACATAAATCCTTTAGACTATGTTTCAGTATTTCCCTCATCCAAAAGGGGCACATTCAAATCAAAATTTCTCTTACTTTTAAAATTGTATATGCTACTAATAATGGGGGAGTGGAGGTTCATCATGTTGAGGAGAGCTTGCAATTCCTTCGCTTGTTGGCACAAACTATCCACATCATAATTTGTGACATGTTTTCAATCCTTGTCTCCAATGACATTATGACTGTAGCGGCTAGTTGGTTGAATTTTAAAATCAATATAACAACATTTTATTCTATTCTTTTTAGCCCAACCTCTATGGGTTTCACTTAGAAATTCGTTGGTAACAAAGTAAACTAAAATGTGACTATTCAAATGCCCCTTGCAATGGTAGAGGCTTCCTTAATTTCACCAACAAAACTTCCACCTAGAGCACACAACACCCCCAGGGTGAAAACAACTGAGCCAACCTTCTTTACTATAAACACTTCATTAGTATTCCACTCCATAATTAGTTGGAGATGAATATTATGCAATAAATATAACAATTCACAATAGAAGGACAATACACTTGGATATATGCACTTGAAATTATTAGAGTTGCCCCATAATTAAAGCATGATTTTAACACTATAATTCTAAGACAACCCTCAACCATTTTGACCTTGCACAGTTGAATTTTATAATGCAAAGGATTTTGACATTGATTTTGACAAGGATTATGACTATTACCAACCTATAATAGATTAATGCAAGCCCACTCTATGTTGCCTTTACGAATTATAATTGCTTCCTTCCACCACCAGCAATTGTATAAGATTGAGTGTTGAAAACTAATAGTTTCCTTAAGGATTTTGTCTTAGGAACTACTCCATATATTGGTGAGCAAAATGACATGACAACATATCACTCCCAAATTTAAATAAACCTCTCTAAGACCGCACTAATTTCCCATCAATTCAGACTTGAATTTAAGATGCCCCATCTAAGGTGAATTACTAATTTTTCCCAAGTTGATTCTTGTCACAGTTTGGTGTACCATTGTAGATGGAGATTGAGCTCCCTTACTTCACACCTTACAGGTCAACATCACTTTCTTTCACATTACTACCCCCTTCGCTTCTTCATACCACCATTTAACTCTATCCACCACTCTACATTCCAGATGGACTAAGGTCCTCCTTATATGATTGAGGATAGCATGCATATTTTGGGGATGGGAGGCCACATATAGCATGGACTTCCCCTTCCACCTTTTAATATTTTTTATTATGTATCTATTCATGGATACTATGGGATGGACTTTAAATTTAGATGCCCATTCTGAACTAGGACACCCACTTGCAACTTCGAGCCCTCATTTGCTAACCTATCCATTTCACTATTATGCCTCCTTAGGATGTGATAGAAACATATTGGGGAGAAGGATTGGATTATCGCCTTTATTTTTTTATTATGTCCCTTAGTTTTTTGTCTTTCAACAAAAAAAAATTCACATGAACAATTGTTTTTATTTATATTTAAAAAGATGATATGAAGACTAGCAAGGCAGTACATATGAAGGAGACATAGTTTAAAATAACATTCTTAATATATTGGGCTATATGATAATACTTCCCTAATCCCGTACTTTTTCTTCTACTTCTACCTATTATTTTACTTCTATAAATCATGTAGAATACTTGTAAGACAAAAAAGTTAGAACAAACATAATTCAAAACAGTTTTATCATTCCTACTTGTCTCCTTCTTGGATATCTGGTAGATTGTTTCCTTGCTTTGTGGCTTCTCCTTCATTATGCAAGCCAGTAGCATTCACAGACCCAATTCCACTATTAATCTCCAAGCTACATCATTCTGGGCCACGACCTTCTTTTCCTTCTTCCTCGATGTATGGAGCCTCCCCTGCTACCTATGCGCTACCCATCATCCGATTTTCTTGTAAAGCCAAAACTTGATCTGCTTGGGCCTCCATTACTTGCTAGATTGTGAGTTTTCGTTCACGTCCTCACACCCTTCTGTATTGTAACATTGCCTTAGTCATCTCTTGCCCACCCGAAAGAGTTCCAATGTTGTTTAATTTCCCAATGATTTCAACCAAATATTTCCTTTTAATTGTATAATGCTAGTTAAAGTGTATTTACAGCTTTATAATGTTTATCTTTTCACAAACACCACCTAGGATCATAATTGCAGCCTTAACTAACCAACCTCTCCTAATATCACTCCATGATCTCTTAAGGTCATATAATCTAAGAAAATTCTATTCCCATCCTTCTCTATTATAATTGCATCGCTTCCATTTAGAGTTCACGTATCCTCTAGATCTTATTACCCTTGTTTTGCTCCAAATTCAGTCGAAGCCCCATCAAAAGGCTTCATCTTAGGTTTGTTAGTTAATATAACAACTTTGGTATCTAAAATACCACCTGGAACCATGATTGCATCATTAACAATCCATCCTCTTATGAGATCACTCCTCAAACTCTTAATGTCATGCAACTTAAGGAAATTCCATTCTCATCCTACGTTAATAAAATTCCATCTTGTCCCTTCATTATTCACATGTCAGACATATCCTAATGCCCTTATCATGCTCCACATTGTAATCAAAGTCCCATAGAAAGACTTCATTCTATACCTCCTCATGAACAATATTATCAACATCTTGCATGTGTCGTCATCCACTTGCCCTCTTATCCACCTACTTAAATGCGCCAAATTACTTACCAATTTCCTTTTATGCCTTGAATTTAGGGTTCTGAGCATCCCCATGCTAGAGAAGATATGGGGGTAGCACAAACCCCAAATTTTTTCAATGGTATTCATCATGGGGGAGGGAAAAAAATTACATCCTCCCCTATTCTTAAGTTTCCAAACTTCTACTTGACTCCCTTGTAGGCTAGTTTTTCAACCAAATAGTTGAGTCTCTATACACATGAAAAAATGTTATTGAATCAAATTTTTTACTTATGCTTGCTATCCTCACATGAAGATTTTGATCATTTCAATCTTGCATGTGTCTGATATTTCTTATTAATCTAATTGTTACCCATGAGTCCCTTTCTAGAATTACTTTTCTCTTGGAACTATGTTTGAGCAATTTAAGGCCTAACCATAATGCGAGTTGTTTAGCTTGATTATTTGTTTCCCTTCCTATGTTCCAAACATATCTAAAACTCTCTTGTTCTTCGAGGCATACTACCACCCCTACTACTCCTACTTCACCTTTCAACAATGTTTCTTTCACCTTGTTTTGAATGATTTTTTATTCTCCAATTACTACCAGATCATCAATCCTAGTTATTTTAGCCACCAATACTCCTTGAAGCATACCATATGCATCTATGTGATTATTGGTTTTGTGTCCCAATCCCCAAGAATGTTATTTTACCTTATCTTTATTGGGGTTAAGAATGACCCCTCCCACTCTTTTCACCCTTGGAATGTGCTTGGATGCACTGTTGATATTGAGGATAAAGAAGGATTGAGCCTTCCTCCATTTACCATATTCCTCTTTTTCCATCCTTAACTCCCATGGTTCCTCGGATATTTTTTCGTGGACATTAACATCCACTTTATTGGAAATTTTTCATAATATTTTAGAGATCCATGCTTATTCCATAGGATCAAGGCCTTTGCATCAATGGGTAAGAGGGGAGAGCCCCTATAATTATGAATAGAAAGAACTTGCCTTTAAGGCCATTGATTGAGGACGGGATCTATGATATTGAAGATACTATCATTCCTTAATATCCAAATCATCCAATGTAAAAAATTTGGAAATGTTGCCAAGAGGAGTATAAAGGATCATTTCCATGTGAATCTACCTTGATAACTTCACTTCCAAGAGGAGAAGAAGAATAAAATCTGATATGGCCATGAAATCATAGGAGTTTTTTCATTTTATAACCTTCTTCCAACAGGCTAGTTTCTGTGATATGAATCGCCATACCATTTTTGACTCCAAAGCAAGATTCATAAGAGAAGGATATACGATGCCTAAGCCACCATGTGATTTTGGAACCGTGATTGTTTACCACTTTACTCGATGAAATTTTTTCTTGTTTTTCTTGCCTCCTTCCGACAGGAATTTCCCTATTAATTTTTTCAATTTTACTAAGGACGTTAGAAGGTGCCAAAAGAGTAGTGATGAGGCTTAGAGAACATCCCTTATAAGCACCAATATTCCTGCTAGATTTAGCCAAATTGCTCCCCAGTAAGTTAGTTCTCTCTTGAATTTAGAGAGTATTATTATCTAAGTCTAAGAGGAGAGGGATTTTAGACAAATTGGAATGCCTAAGTACTTGAAATATTTCCAAGACTCTTTGTAGAGAATACCAAAACACATCCCATTTGTCTTTGTAAAAGAGTGTTAATATTCCAAGAATAAATCGAGGATTTCCTCTCACTGATTAGGCCCCCGAAAGCCAACAAAAAATCATTTATTGCATATTTAAATCAGCCTACTATAATTACTGAGGCTCCCCCTAATAGTATAGTATCATACATGAACTGAGAGTGGTTGATACTCTTTACACCTCTCACATATATTATTGCATGGAGATTACCTCTTCCTTATTCAAATTCTAAGCACTTTTTAAGAGAATAAGCCATGAGAATATAGAAGAATGGATACAAGGTGCAACCTTGGTTCAACCATTTAGAAGCTTTAAAAAATCTAGAGGATCTACCATTTACAAGGGCTGATATCAAAGGAGAAGAGATGAAAAGTGTTATCCATTGTATAAACTTGGAATGAAAGAAAAATTTCGAGAGAACTTTAAGAAAAAAATTGTGTTAACCCAGTGCAAAGAATTTTCTATATCCAAATTTATTATCGTGCCTTTGTCTCCTCTTGCTAGGCTTTAATGGATTTCTTCTTGCACTAGCACTATATTGTCAATGATTTTTCTCTAGCTAATGAATGGCCCCTGATTATCTGCAATAATTTTGGGAAGAACGGGCTTCATTCTCAAGGCCAAAATTTTGGATATGATATTGTAAGAAACATTACACATGAAGATTGACCTGAATATAGCAAAGGAGGAGGGGTCAATCTCCTCAGGAACTAATGTTAGGAAATACAAATTAATACCTCCTTCAATTTATTTGTGTTTAAATATGTGATACACAATTCTTATTATATAAAACCTTATTACTTCCCAAAAATGTTGATAAAAATGGCTTGGTTATGAAAAAAAAATAAAATTTGTATCCCATGCTTGGAGCCATATGCTACGAGACTTATGTCACCAAAATTCATCACCCTCTTTAAGAGCTTTAAGATAGAGTTTGATTTCCTTTTTTTCTTGGAATAAGAGCTCTTTGGTCATGTATTCTTGTTTCATTTTGTTTTGAATGTATTCCAAATTTCTTTTGTACCGAAGAACCTTGATGTCATTTTCCCATTTGTTTTCCTTTGCCCATTGTTTGGTTGTAAACTTGAGGCTTTTGTCTTTTTTTCCCAAATTGAAATAGGAAACCCTATCTCCTATCTTCTCCAAGATTACTTTTCCAATTCATTGAAGCCTTCCTTTTGAATCCACATGGAGGATAAATGGAAGGGAAGGGCCCATAATCCAAATTATCAATAACCTTGAGGGATATTGGATCGTATCCACCTTACTGGAGAATGTGAGAAGATATTATGAAGTATTGAGAGAGGAAGGATATTCCTACTAAAAATATATCAAGATGAGATGTTATATGCCCCAACCTCACTTGTCTATTACTCAAGTAAATTGGTTGGTTGAAAAATTGATCTTGATCAAGCCTAGGGAAGATATCAAGTATTCCATGCTTTCTTGGAATTGATCTCTCGTGAGGGAGCCTCCACTTTTTTTCTAGGGGTGGAGGGCTATGTATAAGTCCCCCCTATAATACACTAATTCCTCATGTTTGTCTTCCAAATCAATTGTAGATCTAACAAACAATTCATTTTATCCATATACTAAACATCAACATAGACGTTAATAACACATCACACCTTATTGGATGGCAAGTGAAGGAACCAGGTTGCCATCCAGTGAAGGGAGGGATAAAGGTCAATGAGCTAGAACAAGGAAGGATTCTATAATGCACAGAGATCACCATAAGCTCCATGAGATCCCACCACTCTAATTTCATGCCCTTTCTATAAGTTTTTTAACTTTTGGAGGTACTCACGTTCTCTAAATTTTGTCTCTTAGGGTAGGAGGATTGAAGGCCTTTCAGTTTTTACAAGTGATCTAACTTCTGATATTCATTTTTCGAGCCTAACACCCTACATTTCCAACATATTAGCTACATTATTTTCTATTGAATTTGTTTCCCCTAAACTGAGGGTTTGATCCGCCTTTTCTTATGTTCTTGGTGACCTTATATTGGGTAGGATCTATCCCTTTTTAATTCCTCGTATCTTTGTCCTTTTCAATTATTTCATTCCTTACTTCTCTGTTTGATTATCTTCCCACTTTGTGATGACTTCATTCTTGTTCTTTTTCCTTTTCGACCTCTGATTTCTCATCTGCTTAGTTTGCCAAGGAAGGTCCCTATGGAACCTTGGAAACTTTGATCTTTGAAAAAAGTATGGCTCATGGCTCAAAACCTTGGCACCAAAATCATACGCTCCAATCAAAATATCCTACCAAGATAATGGTTCTAATCATTACATATAATTAGCTAAAATTGAACTCTCTCTCTCCTTTCACCCTATATATAATATATATATAATATAATAATATATAGTATATATTTATATATATATATATATATATATATAATATATATATAATTATATATATATATATAATATATATATATAATATATATATAATATATATAATATATAATATATATATATACCTATAATAATATATACTATATATATATAATATATAGTAGTATATAATATATATATATTAGCCTTTCCTCATAAGTTAATAATTTAATGAAATGATATATTATCTCTCACTCATTTAATAAGGAAAGACTCCCTTTCACCCCATTTTTCTTTCTTCGTACTTGTCATAAGATCTTAAAAATCTGGCAACTTTGATCTTTGAAAATAGTATGGCTCATGGCTCAAAACCCAAGCACCAAAATCATACACTCGAATCATAATATCCTACCAAGACTATGGTTCTGATCATTACATATAATTAGCTAAAATTGAACTCTATCTCCCTCTCTCTCCCCCTATATATAATGATTAGCCTTCCCTCACAGGTTAAATATTTAATGAAATGATAGATTGTCTCTCCCCATTCATATGGAAGAGACTCCCTTTTAACCCCATTTCTATTTTCTTCAATACTTAACCCATGAGGATTTAAAAGTATGTCTTGGCTCTGAGGTTGAGTACTCTATCAATCCTTATCACAGGGCCAACCCTGAGGAATTCCAGTTAACTTCACTGAGCAACTCTTCATTGCAAAGATCCTTAATCCCCTAAGAGGAGTGTAATATCCATGGTTTGTTGGTGATGTTTAAAATAGTCATATAATATAATTATATAATATATAATATAATAATATATATATTATTATATATATATATATCATATTCTAATGTATGTAATACTATACTATAATATAATATATAATAAGTCTATATAATATAGTATAAATATATACATAACATATATATATACTATATATATATATATATAATATATATATACTATATTATATAATGTATGTATGTAATATATATATATACTTATATATATTATAATTTATATATATATATAATTTATATTTAATGATATATATGTACTATATATTATATATATATATAAGAGAGAGAGAGAGAGGAGTCAAAATTCATGTTTTTTTGGGGATGTTTAAAAATCAATCTTAGAGAATATTTTTGTTTTTGTACTATCTTGTGTAAAAAATTTCCCCTTCTTTTATTCAATTCTCAAATCTCTCTCTCTCTCTCTATGGTATATATATATATATATATATATATATAGAGAGAGAGAGAGAGAGATGAGAATTGAAGTAGATTCTTACACAAGATAGTACAAAAACAAAATATTTCTAAGATTTAAGCAAGTCCAACCCCCCACTGGAACCATGGGAGGCTAAAGAATGATGGGCACCATATTTTGAGGATTTCTTGTTTCAATATTTTCTTCTTATTGTCAATGGAGGTGAATATTGTTGATTGATTTTTAGAACATTTAAATAAAGAGGATAAGAAGAGAGATAGAACTCCTTCTCTTTATCTGAATTGGCCTCTTCTTCTTTCTTATGTGAATGAGGTCTTTTGTCAATATACTTGGGAGTAGTCTCTTCCTCAATGAGTGAACTAGTGTTCTCTAAAGTAACTTGATATAGATCCAATTAATCTTCTTCAACATATTCCTTTAAGCACTTCAAAGCTTCATATCTATTACTAGAGGGATGATTATAATGAGTTTCAAGCCTGTTGGGATGAGGCCTCTAAGAAAGGGGATTCATGTGTTTCCTTTAAACCGGTTTTAATGATCCTTGCTCATCATTTCTTTGAGAAGATAGTGGAGGGATAACAAGAGACTGAGATGTTGGAGCTTTTGGAAAACTTTTTGGAAATTTCCCACACTCATGGAAAAAAAATGGATTTAAAAGGAATTTTCTCATATTCCAAAGCTTGAAGATGGGACCAACTCGAGAAATTAAGTTGGAGTCACCTAAGGAGTCCTTTTGCAAAATCCATTTCACTACAAATTCTAGCACACGTGAAGTTATTGTCTATGACCTGAGAAAAAGTAATGTAGCAGCTCAATCTGTCACATATGTCTTTGAGAATGCCATCATCATAGAAAAGAAGGGGGAGATAAAATAATCTAATCCAAACAAGAGTAAAAGAGATTTTCATGGTAGGATTAAAATCTAGAGTCTAGTGGGAGAGAAACATTCCCCTAGAGCTCATAAAATAGGGACAAGATATGTAGATTAGATACATGTCCTTTATGTTTACAAAAACAAAAGAAAAATAATTATTTCCACAACATAAAGTATTAATGGGCTTATCATCTACCCAATTGTTAGAGTTCAATTATAAAACAATGTTATAACTTGGCCAAAGTTTGTGAAAGTACCAATCAACCTTCTTTCCTTAAAGGTATTAATGTTATTATTTGGAGAGGTGGAAAACACCAAAGCAAGAGAAGGAATTGCATCCACCCATTTTACAAATATACCATGGGGTAGAGAGTCATCACAATCCAATCTAGGGTTGGAAATACCACCAACTATACAAGCAATGAATTCAATATAATTGGCTAAGAGAATGGACCAACAAAGCCAATAGCAAACCAGTGCAAAAAATATCAAGTACGAAACCTCGAATCACCAACCTAAACTCCTAATATGCCATGAATATTAAAGAAATTTTCACATAACCACTAGAAACAAGCAAGAGAGCCACAATAAATAAAAGCAAAAGCCCAAATTTGCAACCAAACCTGCCACGATCTAATATAACACTATGTAATTATGCATTGAGTGGGGAGGAAATATGACAGCTAGGAAACACTAATCGCTCACTACTTCGATGACTTTGACCTCGATTCCATTACTTCAACCTCATATTATATTCATTATTGAACCCTCAGTAAACAAAACCCTAGATCAATGAATGAGAAATCTCCAAACCCTAGAATTTTGCTAAGAAATATCTTAATGGTATGAACTTTAGTTAATCTTCTATATTTTTCTGAAGGGAAAAAAATTGTAATTTCATTTCAACTTTTGAAAAAAGGAATAAAATTACATTTTGTAGATGCTAAAAGCATTCAGTATGTGTAGCCTTACAACTTGGGAGAAGGAAAAAAACTAAAATAGAAAAACAAAGGAGAAGATTAAGTGATATAAAAATCACTAATCTTCTCTTTCTTTCCTTTCCTTCTTTGAAGCTTCTACCACCCCCTACGACATGGTCAATAGGAACCTTTGCCAAATCATTATCAATCACCTTAGGTGGATGTTCATTGTTAGAATCAGAGCTTTCTAAAACATTAAATTTCTCTGTGCCCGCCTTCCCATCTTCTTTTCTGACCACCGCTTCATGGTGTTCCTATACATGGATCGATTATATTTCTGAATTGTTTTGCATATGAGGTGCATGTCCATCATAAGCTTCAGTATTCCTATATTCTTGTTTTGAAAAATCCTCCTTGATTTCCCCTTCTTCATTCTTAAGAAAATTAGGATTAAAAGGTTGCCAACCTCTTTCATTAGTTTTCTATCCCTTTTCCTTTTTTGGTGGTTTTTTTGCCAACGGGCATTAGTCCTAAAGTTGTCATGTTTGAAAACATGTGAGGCATTTGAATACCATGTATTCATGTCTAAAATTTGAATCCATTGGAAGGATTTGTGTTCTAGCGAGATGTGGTTAGGTAGACCCATGCTTAGGTTTATTTCTACACATATATAGGCAAAGGTGAATAAACCTTTCTCCTTTCTTTCAACATCCATCTTTTTAAAGGAACCCAAAGTGTTCCCAACATCCTCTAGAACCTTATGATGCTAAAAGAGAATAGGGAGGTTTGGAACCTTATCCAAACTGGCATCTTTGTTACCACCATTTTTTTAGAGTCAAACTTTGGAAACTAAGGGGTGATGAAAAGCATTGTGCTTCCCCAAAACCAAGGCCCTTCATTCAAAAATTTCTCCATATATTCTTGGGAATCGAATTGAACAATGAAAAAACCTTTTGAGTAGACATAAATATCACAATTTTTGGAACATGTCATGAAAACCCACTAATGTAAAGCTTCAAAACTTGACCAAAAATCGTTAAGTTTGTAAATCACATCCATTTATTGAAGAACCAAAAAGAGTTGATTTACCTATTTTAGATTTACTTCCAAAGCTAGCACTTGTTCTAATTGTTCAACAATATAAGGTCTTGGACTAAACTGTAGTTCTTTTAATTTAACATAACCTTCCCCCCGCAAGCCACATCCTTGTAAGAAAATGAAGCAGTTGGGTTCAAAGATCCTAAAGCACCCTTACGCAACCTCAAAAGCAATACAATAGTGGAGTTCCTAGTTAATCCATAATCACATATATGAGAAAAATGTGTAGATGTTTCCCTTCACATAAAAGTCACTACATGGCTACTGGGATCCCTAGTCGTTTCTCTAAGATTTGTATTAAATCTGCTACATACTACTCTTTTGAGACCCAAAATGGGATTGAGGTCTTCTTCAAAGCCTTTACAAAAATCTAAAAAACTTTTACCTTATTCTAATTAGTCTTAACCAGATCCAATTCTTCTATCATTCCCACCAGCCTTGATGGATGAGAGCAAGGTTTTTTTCAATCAAATTTTCTCTTATTCAAGGGTAATGAAGATATAAAGCATAAATATCTAAACATGCACGCCTTAAGAGACAACATACTAATACCTCCATCTCTACATTTGCATGCAATTCACATCCAATTCGTTCTTCTCCACCAAAGAAGGGGTGGACCAGAATGGCTCCTTGTAAATAGATCCCATCCCATTTTCTTTTACTAGCCCATATACCCACCTGGTGCAAGATGTTGGCACTATCTCCTACCAAGAAGAAATTACTGAAATATGAGTGTGGAGCAAATCACAGATACATAGACACCCCTTTTGGTGCCATTACTTGGTGGTCAGACCATTCAAAAACATTGAAACGATCATCATAAGTCTTATAAAGTCAATGCTCGGACGACCTCTTGTAATCCACCAACACAAATATCACCCTGTGATCTGAACTTAAATAGGAATGCTACAACTTATAGATATAGTCATAAACACAGAGAAGCAATAGAAAAACACTTCATTTCATTAATAGAAAAATATTGAACTATGCTTACAAACATAATGGAAATAAGATAGCTTGGGCGATGGTAGCTTATCTTTGAGAAGAGATGTGGTGGCTACATTCCTTTGAATTGAGTTTAAATGAGGCTCAAGGGCCTTTTTATTATTGAACAATAAGAGAAAACCCTAAACAACCAAAACCCTAACCCGAGCAGATGTAACACCAAGAGTTTATGGGCCCCGTTGGGGTTAGTTGGGCAGCTAACTTCCTAGGGTCGTAACTTGGTTATATTATCTTTGTTTGATGCATACGATACCTCATTGGAAAGATATCTCCAAGGACTACAGCAATCGATGTGATTTCCATAGCATTTATTGAAGGAATTTCCCCAAAAATCGTCATTTAGGGCCTCAAAATGGCTCTGGAAGTTCAGGACCCGAAAAACTACCAAAAATAGTAAACTATGCTACAATTAAGGAAACTGAAAAACTAAAAGAAACAATGGTGAGGGTCGAATTGGAATAGGAGGGTGGGCACCAATATCCACCTAGATCAATCCTCCCCCCTTATGAAGCAATGGTCCCCATTGCATTGAGTTCCTCCATGAGATGAGGAAAGTTCTGCTGAACTTGGTCCCTAGTGAGCCACTTGCCTTGGTGAATGAGTTGGTCTGCTTTGACAACTCAATATAGTCATATCCTCTATTTCTTAGTGTTCTTGATCTGTGTGTCCATGATCTGATAAATTGTAGCCTGTTCCATGCAGTCCAGTTTGAGTTTTGTTGGTGTGAGTTGTTCTGCAATGTCAGATGTGTCCAACAATGTTAGAAAGTATTGTTGAAGGTGATCTACATTGAACACTGGGTGCAAACCAAGGAATGGTGGGATGTTGAGCTCGAAGGCATTGTCACCGATGGCCTTGGTAATGGTGTATGGCCCATATCGAAGTGGGTGAAGCTTGCGGTGGGGTCCAGCAAGGCACTCCTTCTGCAAATGTATCCAAACTTTGTCGTCCACCTAGAACTTGTGCAGCAGTCGATGGTGATCATGGCATTTCTTTTACTTAGCATTAGCTCTGTCCAAATATCACGAACCTGTTGGCGGATGTGTTGAATGTGCTCAATGAAGTAATTAGCCCTTTCAGCTTTGAACTGCACGTGAGCCAAATCTACCTGAGTGGCTTCAAATGGTATGGCCACATCAATGGGGCATCATGGCTGAAATTCCATCCCTACTTGAAAGGGTATGTGGCCTATTGAGTTGTGGAGAGCTCTGTTATAGTTGTGTTGGACATAGGGGAGACTTTCATCCCAAGTGCATGGATGCTTTGAGTTGTACATGTGCGGAATGTGTACAATC
Source organism: Pinus taeda (assembly GCA_000404065.3). NCBI lineage: Eukaryota > Viridiplantae > Streptophyta > Pinopsida > Pinales > Pinaceae > Pinus > Pinus taeda. Next base: position 139,188 of record APFE030258545.1, read on the forward strand.
ATCAAGTTGACAACCTTTGTTTGGCCATCAGTTTGGGGATGGAAAGTCGTGGACTTAGTAAGTTTTGTATCTAGCATCGACAAGAGACTTGACCAAAATGCACTTAAGAATCTGTTGTCTCGATCTAAGATAATGGACTGTGGGACCTAAAAGTGTACCCACACTCACTCAAAGAAGACCTTAGTTGTGGCCTCTGTTATATTACTCTTCTTGTAGGCCGCCATGATGGCCATCTTAGAGAATTTGTCAACTACCACGAAAACGCAATCATTGTCATGCTTAGTAGAAGGTAGGCCTAACATATAATCCATGGAGACAGATTCTCAAGGTCAACTAGGAGTAAGTAGAGGATTATACAAGCCTTGCTTCTTTATGGTTGGTTTGGAAATGGTGCAGGCGGTACAGGATCTAATGTACTTCCCAACATCCTGATGAAGTTCTAGCCAATAAAAATACTTCTGCAATACCGCCACTATTTTCTCTACTCTGAAATTTCCAGCGACGCGACTATAGTGCGCCTCCCAAATCATCTTGCATGCTCACTTGAAGGAACAAAAATGTGTCCCAAGTGGCATAACAGTGCATCCTAAAGGTGAAATTTTGGAACTTTCTTTCCTTCCAAGAGTGTCTAGTATATGTTGTTGAATTCTAGATTGCTCTTGTAAAGATGTGGCCACCCTGATGGCTTGTGCCCACAGGAGTCTAGCACAATGATTAATGCCATGACCAGTGGAATACTCAGGCAATCAGTGACATTATTGGTGTTTCCCTTCTTATACTTAATGTTCAAATGGAATTATTTTAGATAGGTGGACTATTTCTGATGGTGATTGTTCTGCATCTTCCCTTGTGTTTGTATGAACTGTAGAGGTAGGTGGTCTATGTGGATGATCGTTTCCTTCCCCAAAATGTAATGCTTCCATTAACGGAAAGCCTGCACAATGGAATACATTTCTTTGTCATAAGTGGGGTACTTTTGGAATGTGTCTGAAAGTGTCTCACTGTGGTAAGCCACTGGATTCCCATGCGGAGTAAGAACCATGCCAATAGTATATTCGGAGGCATCTGTCTCAATTTCAAATGGTTGTTTCACGCCTGGAAATGTGAGCATTAGTGCATAACAGAGGCGATTCTTCAACTCAAAGAATGCTCATTGTTGGGTTTCCAACCAAAATAAATTTTCTCTCACTCCGCCCTTGGTGACTTGAATTAAAGGCCAAGTGATATGAGAGAACCCCAACACAAACCTACGGTAGAAATTGGCAAGACCCAAAAAGATGCGGAGCTCTATTAGAGTAGTTGGGGCTGGCCAATCCCGAATGACTTGTATCTTGGATGGGTCCACATGTACACCCTACTCATCAGTGATGTACCCCATATTTTGAACCTAGGTCAGGCAAAAGGTGTGTTTCTCCAAGTTAACACACAACTTGTGTTATCAAACGGTTTGAAGGACCTGTCGAATATGGTGGAGGGGCTCTTCCCAACTCTGGTTGAAGATCAAGATGTCATCTAAATACACCACCATGAATGCAATGGTGAAGGGTTGCAAGATGTCATCCATCAGTCTCATGAAGGTTTTAGGGGCGTTCATAAATTCGAATGGCATGACCAACCATTCGAAAAGCCCCCCCTTGGATTTGAAGGTAGTCTTCCACACATCAGAGGTTTTGATAAGCACCTGATGATAATCTGACTTCAATTTGATCTTGTTGAAATATTTTGCCCCCTTGAGCTGGTCCAGAAGGTCATCAATTCATGGGATTGGGTACCTATTCTAGACAGTGATCTTGTTCAGCGCTCGATAGTCAATACAGAGCCTCCAGGTCCCATCCTTCTTCGATACCAATACAATCAAGCTCCCACAGGGTGATGAGCTTGGTCTGATTGATCTGAAAATGGAAGTACTTGAAAATGTGTGCAAGGTATCCATTCCCATTAAATTAAATGTGCGCAAAGTTTTCCATGTCTTGTTGATTAAACAATGTGTTTTTGGTAGATGTTTATGAGTTTATGTGTGAAGGAAATTTAATTTAATTTGTTTTTTAACATATTAAATCAGAAATACATAGCAAGATAACTTCAGCATAACATGACACAGATGTTTGGTGAGCAGTTCACCCCTCCTGGGCTACGTCCTCTGGATCAAGCCTCCCAAAATGAGCTTGTCCTCTTGTATTATAATGATCTCAAATGTAATACAAGTTTAAAAGTGCCTCAATAGGCAAATTTGAATGAAAATATAGATTCAGAAGACACGAAAATGCTAAAAATGCCTTTCCATATTCACTAAACAGTGAAAAATTACCAAATACAGTGCCTTCTTCATTGGGCCCTGATGGCTTTTTGAACTCCTCTGAAGCTTTTTGGGCTATAGAAGTCCTCAAATAGTTTTGAAACCTCTTCCATTAGGTTCAGAATGTCGAAAATAGCAGAAAATGGTTTTTGGTTCACCTCAAACAGTGAGGTACAACTCAAAATAGCTCCATTTCCCAAATGGCCCTAATGGCTCAAAAAGATTCCTTGAAGCTAAAATGGCTATAGAACACCTATACTGCCTCTGGAACCTATCCCAATAGCTCTGGAATGCTGAAAATAGCTGAAAATGACTATTGGTTCACTTCAAATAGTTAAGCATAGCCTAACACAGCTCCAACTCCCTCTTGGCCTTGATAGCTCTCTTGGCTTGTAGGTTTTAACCCCGTACACAAATTACCTGCATACGAATTCTAAATCACATGAAAAATAAAAATGCGAGAGCATAACACATAAAACACATATACACAGAG